>JAHREE010000280.1:10225601-10440850 GCA_033628505.1 Tringa tobata
ATCTGTAACAGAAGACTTATTCAAGCATTTTAGAGAGAAGAATAATGCGTTGCTTGAGAGCTGCAGCAGGATGCAGATCTCAGGCAGATCACGATTATCCCTAGGAAGCCTAGGACTTTGAAGCGGGCACCAGGGCTCACATACCTACTCCCGGGAGTGGGGGATGTAGTTTGTCAAGGCCATCGGTTGTCAAAGAACAGCTTATTTCTTTTTAGCTCAATATTTTTGAGTCTTAAATGATATCTTTGCCCTTAGCTTCAATAAACTCCACATTTTTTCCCAGCTGACCTGGCAGATTTAGCTTGTTGCATCATATTGCAATAAGCAATTCTCCAAAACACACAAGTTATATTCCTAGTTCTTGTCTATCATCCCTTTGTTACTCCCTCCACAAATACTTACACGCTCCCACAAGCAAAATCTGCTTGATTTTGCTCATCAGATCATAGTTTTCAATATGTTGTCCCACATCCCACTAAATTTTCTAGATCAGATCATAGTTTTCAATATGTTGTCCCACATCCCACTAAATTTTCTAGATCAGATCATAGTTTTCAATACGTTGTCCCACATCCCACTAAATTTTCTAGGACTTTCCTTTCCACCAAGCACAAAGACAAGTCAACTTCATAGGCTCAAAGCTGTTTTTTTCCTGCTTTATGACGGCCCTCTGGCTGATATTGCAAGACTGAAAAGTGGATTTGAATGGCCTAGAGGAAGTGCTTGAGCCACTTGCCCTGTTATTTTAGAAGGAAATTGAGCTTTGCCTTTACAACTTTCATTGTGTTCACTTGCTGTTTCCTCATCGCTTACTTATCTTCATGCTCACCTACAATCCTCTTTTGACTACTGCTGAAGAGCACTGTGATGAAAGAAACACAAACTTGAGCAAAGCATTAGGGCCTTGATGTGAAGGGAGATGAGCATGGACTTGTGATTCTAGTTATCTGAAGGAGTCTAATCCAAAGTCAGTTGAAATCAAGGAAAATACTTCCACTGGTGAAGCAGACTTTGCATGAAACTCTAAATAAGCTGTGCACTGCTAGAATTTAATGCAGGATATGGAAAGCTTTCCATTCCCAGCAATGGGTGCATATTGATCAGCCCTGCAGTCCAAGAGGAATTCCTGCACATCATTTTGTGGGACTTGTAACAAAGACAACATTTAGGAGTTTAGGTTTTTCAAGGGGAAACAAGCACTGCGTCCATGTCCCCTCTGAAATATGCTGACACACTGTAGTTCTAAAAGAATTCAGTTGTTGCATTACGTTTTTGGTTTTTTTTTTAATAATGAGATATATGGTATCTTATCTTGCACTGAAGAAAGCTGAATTCTAATACAAGCACAGAGAGCAGAAGAAGGAAATACTAAGTAATTAATCATGGCTGTTCCTGGCCTTTGAAAGCTGAAAGATAATGCTGACTAATCTGTGTTCTGTCTGGCTATTTAAAAGAAAAAGGTTTATATACATATATATATAGAGAGAGAGATAACAATGCTCTATTTCACTTTTTAAATGGGATTTAACTTATTATTGGGCCACGTTGTCAATTGGTGTGAATTAGCATAGCTGAGTGCTGTGCTACATTACAGGCTGATGAGCCCCCGAGCTGGGGCTCGTCGTTCATGTTTTAAACCAGATCTGGGTATACTTGCTGAAGAAGCAGTTTTTTCTATTAACTTGAAATGCCATTCCCCCCCAAGCGCTATTTTGACCAGCCTGGTTTCACTGTCGCGGGTTCTCACAGACAAGGTTTATGCAGTTAGTCTGCCTCAGAAATGGTGACAGTAAGCAACGATGAAGCAGTGGAGGAGGAATACTGCACGTTACGGCTGTTTTTCAGGTTGGGTTTTGCTGCACTCTGCTGGTACATCACACCAGCAGAACTTTTCATATTGTGTAAAACCCAGAACACTGCTGAGTTTTTCCTAGAGGCACATTTGTGTGCAGAGAAAACGAGAACTGTATAAATGTGGAACATAATGAAACCTGCGCTTCCAGGTGCTGTTTGGTTTCACAGACTACACTTCCCAGCAGTAGTCATTCACTTTTCTTCCAAATCAGGAAGTACTGTGAAGTTTCCTGCATTCCAATAAATATGCAGGAGAATTATGCTTCTTCCACCAAGATTTTTAAGGCAGTATTTTTAATATTTGACTACTCAGACATATTATTGGTAGACATATTATTGGTAGACAAAGGCAAAGTTAAGTCTCACTGTACACATTTCTAAAACAGAAAGAGGGGAACTGTCCTTATAGATTTTTACTATAATTATAGTTTTCCTAGTGCTTTTAATATGATAAAGTTATTGTGCCAGAGTTTACTGGTAGAATCCATGAGCAAAATGTTAGTTATCATAGCCTGCGTCAGTGCTAACAACTAAAATGTGTATCCTGGACATGACAAAAAGATACTTCATGCAGGTTATTTTTCAAATTAATGCAAGATTTGCTATTTCTTACTCAAACCCTACCAATTATCAGGGAGGTACACATAAAAAGGCGCTGTGGAGTGATTGGTAGGGCACGTTTGTAATTTTACATCGATCGCTTCCATCTCCCACATTTTCTCAGTAGCATACCCTTACTAAAAATCCCAGGCAGTAAATCTCCAAAGGCTTTCACAGTCACTAGCTTGTCAAAGAGACTAGAAGACTAGTGTGGAGTGAGTTGAAAACTAAAGGCACTGATCACATCACAGCTATGGTGTTTGTCATGATGTATTTATTTGTTATAATTACTCTCCACCTGAAGGAGAGGAATTCTGTTTCTGGGTTGCAATACAGTTGTTCCAGAAGAAGTAATTTAGTTATTTTTTTTTCATATAAACCAGTTATTTGGAAAATGTGCCAACTGTTCCTTTGATTCCTTCCCCTCTCCTGGAAATTATAGCTCACAGTGGAACTGTGCAGATACTAGTTCTGCCCTACAGAGGTAAATATATTTCCTCCAGCTACTCTAAAAAACGTCACGAAACACAAGTATACTTCTTCAGAAGAGCTGATCTGTCAAAATAGTGTTACCATTCACTGATAGTTTTTTTTAAAACAGGAACAGAAGTTTCCGTGCATATTTAAGCATCTTTTAAAAGAAAAGGTACTAAAATTAGCTTCACCATACTTCAGATGCAAATTAAGGTTTTCTTTCTCCCCTCCACATTAGTATTTTTTTGGTTCATTCTAGTCCTCATTCACATCCTGAGACACCCAGCATTTACCTCAAAAGGATTTAGACAAGCTTGCATTTCTGTAGGCATCAGGGAATTGCTGTGTGGTTCAGCCCAGTGCTGCTCCTGCCTGGGTACGCCTCCGCACCACGTACGCACACGCGGACACACACCTCTCCGGGCTCAGGGCTGCCTGTGCTCAAAAGTGCTGACCCCGTAGGTGACTGACACTGTTAGCAGAGAAACTCCTGTTCTCTGTTTATTAGGCACAGACACCTCTTGGGAATAGTTTGTTCTTGCAGAAAGTGGTAAGAAAGCTCGTGCAATTTATCGGACTAGAGATGTTCAGTAACAGTCAGCTTAGCTTCAGATATTGTGGTTTAGTGATTAAAGCACAGGGCCTGCACCCAGAATATCAGGTGCAAGTATCACACACTAAATAAATCTAACCTTTGTCATGTGCCACAATTACCTCCATCCATAGAAGAAAGAACTGAGATTAAAACAACTTTTAGTTTGCATTCCTCATCTTCAAATGTAGGACAAGTACCCTGTACCTTTGGAAAGATATTTTTATGTATATTAGGGCATAGCAGTCTCTAATGCCTGGGGTTGGTGACCTAAAAATTGACACCCCTAAAATGCAACTTCCTGCCAACATAGATGATTATCCTTCACTTAGAATTCAAGGGGACGTTACACATGATTGTACCCTTCCCTTGGCTGGAAGGTGCCATATAAACCCAGATTATTAGTATTACATCCACAACAGCAAGAAAAGAAAGCAATCTCAAACCAGAAGGTAGATGAAACATTCACGCATTTGACCATGCTCTCGTGGCCAGGCATAACAGAAGACGCTGAGTTTTCCAGAGCCATGGGTTCTGTCAGAGACGCGTTAAGCTGCAGAGGGAGAGTGGGACTGAGCCCTCTCTCTCTAACAGCATTGGTTCCAAACCAATAACATGACAGCTGAACATACAACCCAAATAAGTTTTGTGAATATTAGAGTATTTCAGCCAAACATTTGCTTTTCTGGAGAGCATTCACCTAAGTGACACTCAAGTATGTGAAAAGCCCTCAAGAAAGAAACCAAGGTATGCGAACCCAATTAAATTGGAATTCACTGCTGACTTCTAACAGCCGTTCTCCCCAGAGAAGAATTTCTTTTATTTGCTCAGCTGTATGGAGACATGTATTGGTTTCCTAGCCTTTTGAAGGATTTCCTACAGGTTTTTTTGCCATTAAAAACATGTTCTTGGGATATAGTACCTGTTTTTGCAATTCCTGAAAATATATGTCTTTTATTATATCAACAAAAGCAGAGACAGGAAGGCCAACGGCAGCAAAGGGTTTTAAGATGGCGCTTGATGAATTCATGAAGGGAAGTAAATGACGTAGCTGTTGGTGGTCACAAGAGACTAGACTTGATAAGGCAGCAAGTCCCTTCAAGTCTGATTTTTCCTAAGAGGTTTTTCTTATTTATATAAAGGAGAGAAAAAAAGGCCTGGATGGCTCTCTGCTGCAGTGGAGGCCTGTCAGTTCAGTTCATTTTAGAGATGAGCACGTCAAGAAAGAGACAGTGGAAAAAATCCTCGAGGCACCAGGAATGCACTAAGTATAATTGAAAATGCTCTAGACCACTTTTGTAATGCAACAGTAGGGCCATCTGCATGCCTCAAATTTGCAGTATTAGCAAGGCATTTTTTAATCATTGCATTGTCTAGTTCCTTTTTTCTTAATTAACTGTTCTAAATAGTACAAAATAGCTGCTCCTGGAGCAACGTTTAAGCTCTGAAGATCATTTTCTAAGCCTGGTAAACAAGAACTGGTGTGCATTTCTAGTAGGTTGACAAATAAGAACGCAAGAGAGCTGCAGGCATCACCAAAAAGGTGTTAGCCACCATAGTACCCCAATTCCCAGATTAGTGCTCAGGGCACTTAATGTTACAGTATTAAGCAGGCTGATAGATGGTAGCATGTGACAGAAAAGCCTAGCATCACCTCTTGGCCTCTGGAGGCCTGAGTAACTATGCTGCCTTTTTGTTTCTTGTCGTTTGGGGTCTTCTCCAAATCCCACTTCACCTTACCCGTCCTCAGCTTTCTGCTCTCCTCATATTCCCCAAATGCTCTGAGGGAAACCACCCTCCCAAGAGAGGGAGATTCAAGGAAAGACTCCTTTCAGCCCCATTCAGGATGGGGATCTTGGTGTGGACAGAGAAGGCATTACATGCAACGGGCCATCCAGAACACAAAGGGACAAATGGGGAAAGAGTAGGAAGACAGGAACACAGGGCAGGTGGACATGCAGAGCTAACTCTTAGCTCCTGGCTACATAAGCACTCTCAGCTCCAAGGACCCCAGTGCTTTCCCCTCCTTTGACTGATTCGTTGTGCAAGAGGGCAGAAGAGGTTACCCTTCGGTGAGCTGAACCTCCTATAAAACAGAACATCCCATAGACTCTAGGCTTGCTCTGTATTAACTGCTTTTCCAGTGGTAAAATCATGCAGTCTTGTTTTCAAAAACTGCCCGTGGGGGAGAATGTGACAATATATGGGTTTTAATTGAACAGAAAAATCCAATATTTTTTTTATTTTGAATGCAATCATTTATCTGCAAAGTTATTAAACTGCTACTTAGACTGATGAGCAGCTCAACTATGATTTTCCCATGGTTACTCCCATTCCTTTATGGAGTAGCACTTGCTTTCCTCTGTAACCTTCATATTCCTGAAAGCTCTGTTCTTTCCCAATTAGGATCCCATTATATTTCTGTTCCTTCCTCGCCCCCAGAAAGCCTTTTCTTGCACTGAGGAGATTACACACAAAGCTTTTAAAAGATTCTCTGGCCTGGCAGGTGAAGAGATAAGACACTGATCCAATGGCCAGGACATACTCTGGAGATTAGACCTTCAAGCACAGAATGTGGGACTCCAGGGCTGTTTACAGATTTCAGTTTCTTTACCTTCTTTTTGTGGTCTAGCCTCTTTTTGTGATGACATTTTCAAGAAATATGTTGTACTCTCAGCTGTTCTCCAGACAAAGAGCTCTTTCTTCATGCCTGAAGCCAGAATCTATTTCTCAGAACAATCTACTTCCCGGATAAAGTCAGAGACCCTTCAAAATTTAACCAAGCTTTCCACTATTGTCAAATACAGTAGGCCAAATCCTGAGCTTAGAAAAGTCACTCGTGTCTTAATCAAACAATGATCCACTGTATGAATAAGGCTGAAGAAGGGGAAGAAGGGGACAAGAGAATAAGAGAAGAATGTAATTAGTGGAATGGGGAGGCTGGAGGAGGGGGTGGGAAGAAGCCAGGCAGACTAAAATATGAGAAAGGTCAGGCAGGACTTTTTCATTAATTCTCTTCCTTGACGGTCTTTCCCTATCGGCATGTTAATGACAATTAGCTAGACTTAAAAATAAACATCAGTGATCAAGTTTTTGGCAGTAGCATCCTAAAAGTGCCCTGAAGTGTTAGGTTATAAAACGTTCTCACTCCTGGTATCCAGCCCGTGTCCCTTTACAAGACAGACCCTCTGTTCAATATTTGCATTTTAAAATGCAAAGGGTATGGAGAGGTGCACCCTTACTCCCAATCTCATGCAGAATTTGGACTAGTTTAACTTTCGTTTCTTTCACTAAGAGAAGAAAACCTAAAGGACAGCTTTGCAAACCACTGCTGCAGACTGAGAAAGAGAAGGTCTGACTGGCAGGTAGCACATCCCAAGCACATCCCAAAACACTCCAGTGTTTGCCTCTACCTAATCATTTCTGCTGGCTACTTTCTGCAAGTGCCAATCTTTCTGTCACCAGATCTCTTATCAAGAAAGAAAGGCCATCGAGAAATCAAAGCCACCTTAGATGGCTTAGACACCTTAGACACCAAAGCCACCTTAGACAACCCTAAGTCTGACTGATTCTTGGGTCAAGCTCCCTGCACTGCCAGCTGTGGGCAAAGATGGGGAGGGGAAAGATGTGGCTACAGGGTGTCCTTCTCTTCCTCCTCTGTCCTGCTGCCAGACAGGAGAGCAGACCCTGGGGAGGGAAGAAGAGGGGTGGCATTCACATGAAGGCCTACAACTTGCCATGACATCTATGGGTAGCACAGAGACACCATAACAACATTTTTTGCAGGAAAGACATATTCTTCATGTACTCAGCTATGCTATTCTTAAGGGTTGTAACATATTAGTACCCTGCTAGAAAAGGGGGGAATTAAGAACCAGCCAGAGTTTTACCACGCTGAAGTCTTACAGATGCATCTACAGACACCAAGACACCGGGTGTTTTCACCAGACAGCAGTCTTTGTGAGAACTGCAGGGACTGTTCCCCTGTAGTTAGTGTTTCAGAGACAGATAGCTGAGCAAAATGTTAACGACTGCTATCTATTCACTGCAGCATTTGAGACGCACTCACTCTGCAGCACTTACATTGAAAATAAAAGCAAACCAGTGTTTGCGATATCACAAGGTAGAGCCCAGACTTTTTTCTTTTAGCTAGAAGCTAAAGCCTAAAAAAGGCACTCTTTTCAAGTGTGTTAGAAATAGAAGCCTATTTTAGAAGAGACATGAAGTTATCAGTGCAAATTAATAGCGCCAGATGGGGGGTTAAATTACTGCCTCACAGCTGAAGACATGAGACAGAACGAAAGTGGTAGACTATAAAAAGGGCATCACCAGAAGTGATGATATCCCACTGCGAGGTGGGATTTGTGAACACTGCACTTGTGCTTGTAAGCAGTTGCTCAGATGAATGGTTTTATGGGCCAGAGCGAGAGAGAAAGGAAAAAAAGTCACAGCCATTTTGAAGATCATGTCTCATAGTTTACTGCTTTTCTCAGGACAAGCTGTCCAGCAGCACAAGCTACAATTAAATATCATAGAGCTCTGTCTCCTGGGCTGGCTCACAGACACCAGGACAGGGACCTTACCAGAGCAGTCAAATAAATGTGGCTGTTGAGCTGGGATGGCGCTAACTGAGTTGGCTTCCAGAGCAACAGGGAGCTTTGTCAGAAAAATTCCAGGTTTAAGGATGTTGTTACTGAAAAATGACAGTTTTTACATTAAGAAAGCAATTCTTTAATATAGGTATTTCTCAAAACACTTCAGTTATGTTTCACTTGGGTAGGAAAAATGTTTCTTCCTATCTCATCCCTACTTTCAGTGGGTAAAGAGAAAGAAAAAAAAACATTTTCGCTGATTATGAATAGGGCAATGAAAAAAATGATGAAGGATTATAGAAAAATGTTCAAATACCAAGTCCTCAGCAAAAAAGGGACATCCCAAAAACCAAGTAAGAACACTTCTGCAAAGTCTTTTAGACCGGCACTTGGATATGGGATATCCTGATGCATAAAGGCCTATAGGTATGTGCCAGAAATACTTGTGCAGACTACTAGCAACGGGGTGGCCAAGAACCTGCCATGGGCAGGTACTACCAGCCAGAGATAGCCCTTCTTCAGCTGATATACCATGACGTCAATAACACATCCTACACAACTGAAATAACCAGATCAATAGATGCAAGAAAATGAAATTCTTTCAGTGACAGGATGCTTCACATTTCAACTGAGTATTTAGTCCCAGATGCTTAGCTGGGGTAAATCAGTACAGCACCGCTACAGTCAGAAGAGCCAACCCGATCAGCACCATGTACAGACCCTAACAACAACTGACTTAAAAACAGACTTTAAGATGAAGAGGAAGGTCTTCTTGGCAGTAATTAAACACTTTTTATCTCTCTGGACACAATAACAAAGAAGCCTATTCAAAAAGCAAACATTTAAGTGCAAACACTTTAATAATGCATAGCTGCATTATGCAGAAGACAAGCTGTGGAGCTGCTCCTCCTTTCCAAGGGAAGTGCAGCGTGCAACTGGGGCGCACAGACGGTGGCTCAGGAGGCATCGAACGCCATTCCTCACGTGCCCGAGGAAAACAGGGGCTGCACTTGTGATCTTCTGCACACCACAAAAAAACAACAGCACAAACCCTGCCTAAATCTCAGAGTTAACAATAATTTAATTCACTGACTGATAAACTGGGAAGAAGGTTACCTATATACAAACCATATGGTGGTTGATACAAGACAGGAACATAACCTATTCTATAAAACCCTTAATCAGTTGAGCATTACAGGAATTTTGCTATGAATCATCATATTTCTAAAGGAGAACTTGGTCAAGTTCTCTCTCCAGCACAGCACAGCAGAACTGACTCACCTCTACTGAATCAGTTCTTTAAGTCCAAAGCAGAAGCAAGGCTGAGAAAAGCAGCTCATCAGCACCTCAGTAATCACATGGCTGAGATACTCTCAAGGTATGACTCAGTTGAAGAAGCAAGAGAACAATTTGCAACAAATCAATGATACATTATTATATAGAAATTCCCACCATTTTTCTGTGTTTTGGGAATGCTCACCACAAATTTTGATTTTTCTTGACTTCCTCCTCATCTTAGATGATTTGAGGATTCTTTTCTGAGAAAAATAATTTCTAGATCTTAGGACTGCTCATCTCACACATTTGAAGCTCCACCTGTGCTGCATTCCTTCCATTTTGTACAGAGGGCTTTCTGCTCCCTTACTGAGTGTGCAAGGGCTGCAGACATGGGTAGAGTGAAAAGCCTGTGTTTCAAATCCAGAATTTACTCTCTATGAATAATCTTAATTAAACATTTCAAAAATCGAT
The DNA here is from genome assembly GCA_033628505.1 of Tringa tobata. NCBI lineage: Eukaryota > Metazoa > Chordata > Aves > Charadriiformes > Scolopacidae > Tringa > Tringa tobata. The sequence goes on from JAHREE010000280.1 coordinate 10,235,463, forward strand.
GCTTTGGCAAGCATTAATTTCAGTAATTTTGTCCCCAAGATGTTTGATATGAATCTTAACAGAGGCATGTGAAATAATATTAATTTGAGGCACCAGGAGGATGTTATTAAAAATGCAGAGTTGCAGCTGGATGTATGTTGTTCACATTTCCTCAGCTGAGCTATCATGTACACCTCTGCAGAAATAGCAACTGTCACTAGCAACAGTCACAAGACATGCAGCCCCCAGAGAATCACATTGAGCAAAAAGAATATCTAGGACAGTGATTTAGCTTGTCTGGATTATAACTTTCCTCATAGACGCTTTAACATTGCTAAAAGGCCTCCTAAAGGAAAATGGCAGACTATTCAGGTCTGCCATGAGTAAAACAGAGGAACAAACAGCAATTGCAGGAAGGCTAATATAGCATGATACAGATAGATGAAAAATTCTGAGCAAGTTGCTGGGAATGCTGGAAGAAGAACATTCAACCTCAATTTTAGAAAATCCCTTTCTCTGCTGTAATACAGGGAAAAGCCACAAAACAGGCTTTGAACCAGTGAGATGTAAAAAGTTTTTGTTGCCTGGGTAACAGTCTCATTTTCACAAACTCATGGCCCGGTGGTTGCTCTGAGATGGGACATAGTAAACAAGATGCACGAGATCAAAAACATTTCTGTCTCAAGCCAGGGGTGGATTACTTTGACCTGAGATAGGGACATGTCATCCACTATTTAAAATTTCTTAATGAAACTGCCAGGACCCGTCTCTCTCCATAGAAAGAGATGTGTGCATGTGGACTTGTAAGGGTCAGCAGCAATCTGGCATTCTTTGAGCAAATCATGCACACTGCAGGACTGCCAAATACAGATGGACCAAAGGGAAATGTCCAGATGTAACTACAGATGTCACAGCAAATTAAGCCATTCACTTGTGCTTGTGATTCAAGAAGTTCCATTTCTGGGTCAGATGACAGCTTACTTGGCCATTACTGCAAACATCTCTGACTTTTCTTGAAGTTTCCTGCCTAGAATTCATTAAAAAGGGAAGGACAAGTGCCATTTTTATAGGAAGCACACTGTAAAACCACATGAAGAATTAACTTTATAGAGGTTAACAATGAACTAAGGAAGTAAGGTGGTGAAGGATGAGGTTTTCCAGTACTCAATAAAAAAAGATACATTGAAGAAAAGAGTTGCAACTTTGTGTCCACTGTGAAAAGTAGTATTGTCAGTTGCTGGTATGGAAAAATGTAAATATTTGTTCTAGTAGATACAACTATTATTGTTTGGGATTAATTCGATTATTGTGTAAACTACTAGTAACGTTCATTCATATATACTGTTGCTGTGTCCTGTTGAATTGTACCTTAGTATAGGTGTGAACTATGGGTCACTGAGAGACAAATTGTTTGCTTAATAAATCAGACCAGCAAAGAATATAGAACCTTTGTTTAATCAATGCTGTTGAAATTAATTTGTTTCAGAATTCAGCCTCCTGATTCTGTATAAGTATCTCCATTATTGCTTAAACTACTTAATATTTCTCACATGAGGACATTTCAATTATATGGTAAAATCTGAAAGTTCAGAATGTGAAACACTGGGAGAAATTCAGTATTTTAAATAAGAAATGTTATCCATTTTCTACCTATTCCAACACCAAAGAGAACAGTATTTCCCTCCAGAATTAATATAACCTATTGCATTTATTTTAGCAGCTGGTACAAGCATGGGTACATAGTGTGTGATACGGTAGTCAAGTCCCTAGGCAGTGAAAATGGACCTTTGATTTGCTAGCAGAAAGAAAAGGAATCATTTTTGTCAAAGCTTTGAAAAGGACAAGAGTAATTTTAGAAATAAATATTTGCACTTTTTAATTTTCTGCAAAACTTCCATTGATGTGAGAAATGAAGAGTCTTAATCTTCTCAGTAAGCTTTTTGATGATTATTTGCTTAGCTTTTAAAATCAGTATATTGCACATTTCTAACAAAATGATAAACTTTCTTTCTGTTTCTTTGCTTACTTATATCTATGTGGCTGGCATGACTCTGGTTTAACTCCTGCCAAAGAGTCTATACTGACAAATGACATTTGTACTGTTGTTTAGTCCAACAACCCCTAAAGCATTTAGACCGATTGTAGACTTCAGAGCCAAGAAATACTTATATACAATCAGAATTGGAGAAAGGAGGAGACAAAGTTCTGTTGCTTGTGCTTTGGAGATGTTAAAAAGGCTTTTCTATCCTCATAACTTTGGTGAGTGAAATGTATTTGAAAGTAGGAAATGTTTATATCTCATTTTTTGGATGAGCTGAAGCAGATCAAGACTGATTGGGCTTCCCATGGTGAAGCCACTTCTGGAGATGATGCATCAGATGTCTGGGATAACATGGAAGCTGTGGTTCACAGAATCTAATGCAGGTTCTTGTTTCTTATGGAAATAGCATTAAGCATAAAATGTGTGGCCTTGAAACTTGTATTATCTGGAATAGCAAACTCTGCACCGTGTTTCAGAAAGAAGCATCTTTTTAAAAAAACCAAATAGCTGGAGAAATCATATTTTAATACTGGTGTCCTACTGAATTCTGTACTTTACTTGTATCAGAGTATACACTCGCAATGGATCCCTTATGGTGTGTTCTGGGCACCTGCTCAAGTCAAACTCTCATTGGACAAAAGCACCCACCACAACAGTCAGAATGGCTTAACACAGTTCTCCTTCCCCTGGCTTTCCACACGCTCTGTGCCTCTTCTGCTTGTGGGCCTTGGGGTGCCTTAAAAGAAAACAATCTAGTAGGCACTGCTCTTCCTGGATGGAGCCACCAAGGGTGTGAGGCTACATATCAGAGAAGGCACTTGGAGGGAGGTGATTTTGGGGATGCCTGAAAGGCTCATATTTTGTGATCTCCTTCTGTCTTCTGTCACTCCTGGGAGTGGATAACTACTGAGGGACAGAGGACAGGTACCCACTTCCATTGCTGGATCTCTGCAAGCAGCTGTTCAGACCATGAACTTCTGGGGACTTGCCCATAGACCTTTAGTGGGTGGCTGGTACCGCTCCCCAGTGGTTACGGTCTCTATGTCTGGAAGAGCTAAGGCAATAAATCCTAGTGATCAGACCTCTAATGCAAAGTAGAGGGAAGGGGAGAGTATGCTTAACAGCTCAGTGCTTTTAGTCTTCAAGGAGTATAAGTGCCATGACACTGGGTTTGGGTTTTGTTCTGGATTTAGTAACTTCTTGGACAGGGACCTCTAAAAGCTCTGCTAATAATTTCATGTGCTGACTCAGGAGGTAGACTGTTTTGAAAGGCCATCTTCGTTTCTTACTACATCTGCTAACCAAGGGCAAGTGTTAATCAGTAGTGGAACGAAGGAGCCTTCTCAGCAGCCCAAATGTGGCACATGCCTTAACTAGTTAAGCTTCGCTGGCTCAGTGACATTAATTTGCTCCTGACCTAATGCTCCCAGCGCTGCAGTTCAATATGTTTATTAATTCTAGGAACGAGCCTTCACATGAATTTTGTTGTTGCACTGAGACACAATGAGGTGAAGATATGTGGCTTCTACTCTGCTCTCTATATCTGTGCCATAAAACATAGTGTTTTCTATGCCTGTGTTATTTGTGAGCTTGTATTAGTGCTTAGCTTAAAGCCTACTGAAATGTCCTGGAAACAAAATAGCCTCATTAAACTTTGGGCTAGATTTTTAATTCTTGTTCCTGTTTTAAGTCAGAGAGTGTTTGAAGCAGCAAGGCTTGCCAAAGAATTAGGATTCCTACGTCACGAGCAGTTTCACTAACCTGCCCTAGATACATAAAATAACTAGGAGAAATTTCCTACTGTCAGGAGTGATCACTCCTGACAGTAATCACCTTCTGAGGACTGATGGGTTGGTCTATTGTTTTCCATCTCAGAGAATTTTATACATCCCTCAGAAGAAGATGGCACAGATTACTATGGAGACAGGTGACTGGACTGAGTGGACTCATATTGTGATGCACCACAGGAAGTGCCACATTTCAGTAGCACAGAACTTTCTTTTACCAAAGGGGGATATTACTTGATATTGATAAACAGGGAAAACATATGCTTTCAAAGAATGATTATTAAAGATGAATGAGTATTGATTTTTTTTTCATTATGAATAAACATCTATAGTTAGACAAGGTACTCAATATGAGATACTATTACTTTAGTCTTGTAAGCTAAAATTTGCTACTACTGGGTTCATAAGGAAGACTTCATTGCTTCCATAGAAGTGAGATGAACTCCTCTGAGAAAAATGATGCCGGAGTTTCTCACCTTTGCCTGACAGGCAGAAGGATCTCTATAGTGTTCTTTCATTAAAAAGAGAGTGACCTGTTCCAGGCTCTTAGGCCAAGTCCCCAGAAGATATATACTGATGTTAAGTCCTTCCCTCAATGAACCCAGCAATGGTTTAGTTCACCCAGCCCAAGGCACTTCATTGCTTTCCAGCAGTGAAGACAAAGAGGCATGCAGAGCCCTTCCTCACAAGCTGGCTTTGCTTTCTAAATACAGAATTAATCTAAAACTAATTTTCCACATTTGGCAGTTTCAGCCACAGTTGTTTCCTAGTTTCCATATGCTAGGACAAACTTTTAAATCATGGCCTGCATTTCTGGGTTGCCTGAAATTCAGATTGGAGCTAAGTTTGCTTCACAGGCTGCTGCCAACTGTCTACTGGGCATTGACAATGGTTCATGTCCATCCAGGGCCTGTCTGAAGTTTCAGACGGTGATTACTCTCAATGTCTAATAAAACCTGAGAAAAGTAATTCTATAGTGGGGAGCAGACTTAGATTGGAGATTAGGAGAAGGTTCTTTACTGTGAGGGTGGTGGAGCACCGGAACAGGTTGCCCAGGGAGGTGGTTGAGGCCCCATCCCTGGAGATATTCAAGGTGAGGCTCGACGAGGCCCTGGTCTAGTTGGGGGTGTCCCTGCTGACTGTGAGGAGGTCAGACTAGATGGCCTTTGGAGGTCCCTTCCGGCCTGGACAATTCTATGATTCTATGATTCTAATTAGTCTTTTTCATGACTCTGCTATCCTGCATTACTTAGCCTGGATTCTATGCAGCCTCATGGCAAGGAACAGGGAATGTAGGGAAAAGTGAAGAAAATAAATAATTTATCATCTGGTTGTTGTGCCTCCTTTCACCTGGGCTTTGAATAAAAGCAGGACAGAGCACAAAGCCTCACTAACAGCTACGCCGCTCTGTCCACCCCAGGGGAAGGGGGCTGCTGACCCTGAGCCCTCTCCTTGTCCCAGGGACATATGCTTGGGGCTGTCCCTGCCCAGCGAGGCTGTCTGGTTCCCACCGGACTCCAGCATTGGATCCTGCAGCAGACCATGCATATTGCAGCAGCTGAAAGCAAATCCCCGAGGAGAGCGCTTCATGATATCAAATATTTAAATGAATACTGCATTATGCCCTCCCTGCTTTACTCCTGGCTTGAATTTAACACCCAGGACACCTCCTTCTCAGCCTCTTCACTGCAACCTTGGAAGCAGCACTTGCAGCAGAGTCCCTCACTGCAGAGACTGCAGTGCCCTCTGGTTTGCAGGAACCATGGGTTGTTGCAGAGGGCAGGGAGGGGAAAGGATTGGGGAGTCCAGCTGGAAGGGGTGGGAGAGGGTGAAAGGCATCCCACTGCTGATGGGCCTGCTCCAGAGCAGAAGAGCCCAGTGAGGACAGGCAGGTATTGCAGAAAACATGATGGCTCACGATGGGTTTGCAGAACGTCCCTCTAAGTAGGAGGGTGCTCCTTTTTCTCTGGCAGCCACCCAGGTCCAAAGTGTAATAAATTCCCCAAATGGATTATTTTTCTTTAAAAATAGAGCATGCCTCCCCCACAAGCTCCTGAAATAAATCTCTTGCCCCTGTTCTCTTCAGCTCAAGGTCACCTGGAAGTGCAGCTTTTTCCCTGGTTAATCGGTATTTCGCCATGAGGGAGGAGACCAGAGAGCCTGAGGGCTGTGACCACAGACGTGCTTGCTGTCTTTGCCCATAGCAAGTTGAGCTCTGTGCTTACGAAGCTGAAATACAAAGCTCTCTTAAGCCATTAACTGCTTTAAGTGACATAAATATTCCTTTTTTTCCTCAACAATGGCTTCTTCTTTTTTCTTTTTCATTTGCCTGAACAAGGGGCTTTTAGTCTGCCAGATGGGTCCAGGCTATATGTCCTCGAGATGTGCTCTTTAGATGCATTTTCAAAGCTTAAGAGGGGAACTTCATTTAAATCTGTGGTCTTCAATTCACCCTTGGGTTAAGTGTGAAGGCAGCAGCTGCACCACAAGATCTCTTACACTGCAGGGATTTTCTGCTGTATGTGTCATTGGGGTTTCATGAAGGAAGGAGTCATCTCCCTCTTTTTATACGCTTACTGAGAAGTGTAAGCTCCGTGAAAGCAGCTCAGTCTGAAATTTCTGAACTGCGCAATGTTGCTTACTGAAAATAAATTCTGTATCAGATGCAGAATTGCTCCCACATTATTCTTAGGTCAAGAATGAAGACTCACTGGTTCATCCAGGAATTTAGATTACATAAAATACACAAGAACACAATGATTGCTTTAGATTTAAATTGGATTACATTCAAGTGAAGTTCGTGCCCCATCCTGCTGTCTTTACTTACAGGAGTAGTGTTATATGTAGTAAAGCATGTAATATTTTTGATTGGAACTTATTTTACTGACTAATTACTTCACTAGCAAGTATTGTTCTTGTCTTCAAAATATTCCCATTTCTAAAAATCCTCAAACATATATTTGCAGAAGGGAGAGAAACAAAGGGAGAGCTCTCCAAAAATAAAATCTGCTGAAAAAATAAAGGAGTTTTGTCTGATATTGGAAGACCAGAGCATTTCTACCAAAATCTGAAAAGATAGCTCTCCACTGGTAGGTCTCAGAGGTGAGACACATTTACTGTTTCCTGAACACCTTGCAAAACCCTCAGGGGCACCATCAGCTTGAGACACCCAGCCTTGAACACTGCCTGGCCACTTAAGAGTGTAAAAGCACCTTGTGGGATAGAGTTTCCCTATTTCACAATGCCCAATCTCACAGGCTTCACAGTGTACCAATTCCTAACTCCCCATTTGAGGACGTGACCAGAGGCCACCTACCACTGCTGAACGGGCCTTCTGGGAGGACGTCTGCTGGCGTCCCTCTTCTTCAGGCATTTCCTCTGTGTCACGGACCGCGCTCGGCCAGATGTGCTCACCATTATGAGTTGTACACCCCCAGCTCGGCCTCATCACGGGCTTTGCCCCGTGGTCCTTGTCATGCTGCAGCTTCATAAGAAACGGCGCTGCTTGCTCCAGGGCTGCTGGGGGCTGAGTCTGAGTGAGTCATCTCTGCCATGCTCTGGAGCCAGCACTGCTGATTGTCGCCTGTCCTTGGGACAAGCTCTGCTCTCATTTAGAGGGCTGGAAAAGCAGACTGTCTCAGCTGAAACCCAGAATTTCTCTGGATTTATGCTCAGGTGAATAAACGCAGATGTGCCCAAATAAATGTGAGTCCTATGGAGGTAGAAGGTTGGAAGGCAAATCCTGTTTTTCTGATGTAAAACAAGTACCGTTTTAATGTTTAGAAGAATCAGATTGGCTGTCACTATTCATCCACTGCAAGGAATATTTTATTCCTTCATTTTGGCATGGCTCTTTATAAAGCCTCTGGTCTTAAAGGCCCAAAGTCACCCCATGTAGCTCCCAGTGATGGCAGAAAAAGGTTTAGGGATTTAAATGTAAAAAGAATTGGAGCTTTCATTGCCAGGCAGTGAGGCAAAATCCCTCTGCCTTCAGCTGTGTAGCACACACTCTGTTCCCCAGTTTGAAATCTGGAGCTGTAGGATATCGACAGTCAGGCTGTGGGAATATCCAAGCACAGTTCTGGGGAAATCCTCTGTTTGTTGAAATCTGTGACTTGTTCGTGACCAGACTGTGATTGCTCTCAATGCCAGCTATTAAATTTTTTTGCTGAGTTTATTCTTGCCATGGCTTTTGGCAGTATGTGAATTGCTCTTGTCCCAGCTCACTGCTGTGGTTCATTGTCCAGCAGCTGAGAGAGTGGGTTAATTTTTTTTTCAACGCATGCTGTAGCCAAAGAAACCTCTTGGCTATGCTGTGTGCACACCTTCACATGCGATCTTCAATATACATAGCTCCAGGTGTGCTTTTGTGCCTTAGATGAATATAAGGCATTCTGGTTTTCTGCTTTTGTTTCAGTTTTCTTGAGTCCTGCTTTCTCCAGTAAAAACGCTCCTGTGCTACAACAGGGAATGTCCCCTGTTGCCATCAGCAGTAGTTGTACTTGCATACAAAGATCTGTGCATTAAATGTAAAGGGTTTCAACAGGAATCTCCATATACCTCTATGCTGCAAGGTGGTTAGCACATCAGCTTCCCAGTAGCCAGGCTGCTGGGGCCAAGAATCAGTCAATTGTAGGTTATTTTCTTTATGTGATCAAATTTAGCCTCATGTTATACTGTTCAGCAGAGCTCTGTAAATCTCATGTAAGCCCATAGGACCCACCCAGCTCATGTCTTTCCTGAGCCTTTTCCCTACAGATTGTGTCACAGCCTATTTCGATACATCCATCTCCCTCAACGAGAACATGAACTTCAGCAGGGAAAAGGGGGAGCTTTTGCAAAATCTTTTCACTTTTGACCTTTCAGGGCTATCATCTGTGGGTTGACGAGATTCAACCAATAAAGATGCACCTATAAGACCAGGCAAGGGGCAACATTCTCACAAGGAACTGGAAAACTTTCTACTCCCAAACAGAAATTAAAAGGAAAAAGTTAGAAACCGAACTAGACCATTTTATGTGCCCTTGCAGGACTTAATTCCTTCACAAACATGCGCAAACTGAATAAAAAGAACTAGCTAAATAAAAATCCCCATGCAGAGAGAAAGATTTTGATCCTCTGTTAGAACAGTTTGAGCGGAAAGGATTTTGCAGCCTCTCTGTTAATCTGCCGATCACGTGGTTGAAAGCGATGCCCTTGAGGCACTATCTAGCCTGTTGTTGAATTGATTGGTCACCAAAAAAAGAAAGGAGAAAAAAAAGGAATAGAAGTTGCGCTCTTGTATTAGTACAGCTAAATCCTCGCCCGCAAGTCTGGGTAATCTGCAGTGGAGGAGCATGCTGGGGTTTTTTTCATCAGTCTGTGAAGGCTGAAATGAACTTCAGAGGAAAGATAGGTTTCTAAATCAGCCTCGTGAGCCTGTAATAAATAATGAGGAGTTCTCATACCCTGTACCTGGGAAAGCCAGTGTGTGTCTGTGCCCTTGGCCTCTTCGAATTTATTTTACTGATTCCTGGGAAATGAGTAGCAGCCAGAAATTAGTTGTAGGTGTGAATCAGAAAGCAGCAGTGGCCTTTGAAAATGAGTGAATAAGTTTTGCATATCTGTGGGGTACTATTATGCATTCCTGTGGCTAATGTAATTTGTTACATAGCCTAGAAATGTCAAATGCTTTCAATATTTGACTTGTACAACTGTAAGTGCATTGTAAGTATACATTTTAAACAGTCATTCCCAATTTATCGGTCTTGGTATAAATATTCACCGGCAATGAACAGTGGATATGACACTAGGATCTTCCTGTTTAATCTCCCAGTTGTGTCCAGTGAGGGGAGCAGCCAGATCCTCTCCCTTTTCTGAATGGCACCTGCAAAACTGCAGGTTTTGGGAGTAGGTCTGGTCTGGTCAAGGGTCCAGCTTCACTTCAGGGAGATAAGTGTTTTAATGGTAGCTAAATTTCTTTTAATGGCAGCACAAATTTCTTGTCCTTGTGACTTTATATAAGAGCCTTGAAATAATAAAATGTAGATCTGTAAAATATTTATTGGTTTAAAATTGGGTTCCCAGGCCTTTTTTCCATATAAACTGCATTTCTAAAAGATATTCTGCGGTGTCTTTATATTGTGCCAGCTGCATTTTACCTACTCACATGTCATGTGTATCACCTATATATAAACAGAGAATGAGGGTAGTTAAAAACTAAGTAGGGTTCTTTCTTTTTATAATGAGGCTGTAGCTTTTTCTTTCTTGAAGGGAAGTAAGCTTTTCAAAGCTCATGGACTTTCTTCAGCTTTAACTCCTACTTCCACAGTTTAAGTTCCCAGTGGAGACACAAAGTAGAGAAGAGTGGAGCAGGGGATAAGGCTAGGCTACCTTGGATGTGCAGAAAGTGAGCCCTGAGCCAAAAGGGTGGCTGTTAGTCTGCAAAACAGAAGACATCCTTGGAGGTAACTCAGAGCACCCTCAGAAAGGTCTACATCCTTTTTTTTTCCTTCTATTTGTCCATGTTTAAAGCTCCATTGCCCAAGAGAAAATCCATTGGCAGTACTGGAGAAGTGCACATGGTCTCCTGAACTCCTTTCAGACATATTTTGGATAGCAGTTCCTTGAGGTTCCTTTGACCCAGGCTTATAAACTCTTGTGCTTTTTCTGTTTTACTTATGTTGCATTTCCACATGACAGTGCCCTCACCACATGCACCTGCATGCACAGGGGAAAAAAACCTCAAGTTGGCAAGCTCCCTTCCTTCTTGCTACAACATTCAAATGCATATAATGAACAGAAGGATGGACAGACAGACAGATATATAGATAATGAAAATATTTCTTTAAAGATAAGGCCCTGTCTCTTTAATTTGAGAAAGAAAAGCACATGAATAATCCATGACAACCAAGACTCTCAAAGACAATGAGATCTTTTCTTTACCATTTTTGCTATCCCTCATAGCTGAAAAAAATGGCCCTTCTTCGCTTAAAAATCCCATTCTGCAAATAACATCACCCCAGCTCCATAATGCTTATATTTTGTCAGCTGCTGATTTGACTCTGGCGACTTAGTTAAAGAATATTTCTGCTCAAAATGTATCGGTCCATTGGTTGAAACACAGCCACACTTTTACCATCAGGTAGAATGAGAGGAAAAGATGAATATTATAAACATAACAAATTGCTTTGTTTACCACAAGTACAAGTCAACAGAGGAGAGTTGTCTATTGACATATGATCGCAGTGTATAGAATTTTACTCCCCTATTAAAATGTTTATAAGTAGCAATAATTGCATTAATTGCCTGTTAAACTTAAGGTCACAGCTGCATAAGCCAGAGTCTAGACTACCAACTCTCACTAGAAGATGGTGTCCTTTGGCATCACACGCTTGCCTCAGTGCCCACACAAATGCACCAAAAGCCAGCGAAACTTACCACAAAAGCCTCAGTGAAGCCACAGCCCTTTGGCCCAGCAGCCAAGTGCATGTGTGCTCCACTGGCAAAGCAATATTGCACTTACAGTGGTGCTGTAAGAGTAAAAAGAGCATAAAACTAAGACTGAACATTGAGCAGTGAAGGAGTGGGGCTTGTTCAGACCTCAGTTCAAAAAATACACAGTAATTAAGTCCTGTTCAGTGCAGGAAAAGTAAATCCTTACTGGTGTAATAGAGCTGAGGGCAGGGGAAGGTGTGAGTCCTGGACTGCAAAGAAATCTCATAAATACAGACTACGTGGAAAGAAATGAAATGTCTGCCTGAATCCACTGACAGCCCATAACAAACACCATCAGGGGAACACCTTATTCCTATTTGAAATCAAAACTATGATAACATTGATACTGGTGGTATTAACTATATCACTGCCAATCTTTTAAACTAAAATATTCATTTACATTCTTTCACCACAAAATCTTTTTCTGTATTTTCCCCTGTACCAAAATCATTGGTCATTCCATACTAAGCTTGTAAAGCACTAGTTATGCTCACAGGTTGTCTCATCCAGTCCTAAAAGCATCAGGATTAGTAAAGAAGGGAGAGCATTAAATTAACCATTTTTAACACACGGATGAATGGTTGTTTTAATGACTGAGTTATTCACTGTTCCATTCAGTTGATTAAAAAAAATCACATTTAAATTAAATAAAATTACCACAAAATTTCCCCTTGACTGGCAGACTTCCGCAAAATACAGCAGAAATTATCTCTGCTTTGTGACAGAGGCGAGTGCAAATGTACCTTCTTTTCTCCCTGTAATACTCGGGGGTTTCCTTTCTATCATCCATGTAGCCTAAAAAAAATATCTTTCTCTAGTTCACGGGTTTCTTTTTTTTATCATCCATTTAGCCTTCTTCAGTTGCCTGCCTGCTCTCTTGGATGATTTTGAATTTTCTGCCATTGATTTGGTCTGCAAACAATATAAGCATGTGTAACTCTTCTGAGATGGTGGCATTTTGCACTGACTTTGCAAAGGCAGAGGAGACTTAGAAAGTGTTGAGGCAATGAGGAGTGAGGCCTTTTGAACAACCACTCATGTTGAATTGCTCTCTTGTAGAAACTCAATTCACTTTTCTCTCTTGCCACTGGGTCTGTTCCTCTCGATTTATGAAGGTACAGAGAGAGACCCTTCACCCATAAATGAGAACCCACGGCAGCCAGTTGGTTTCCACCACACTGACGCATAAGACAATCCCACTGGCAGGACCAAGAGCAAAAGAATGAGCAGACAGGGCTGTTACTCTAATTTTCTCACGCCGCATTACCTGTTATGTAGCGGAAGCACTCCTGACTCACAGACACCGACTGCAGCACCAGGGGGCAGCTATTAGGCACAGGCACAGTTCATCTTCTGTATTACAGTGACTTTATAAGGTTGAATTCAATTGATCCAGCCTCTGTGGGAGAGATGTGAGTGAACAGGCTGCTGCTCACTGCCCTCTGACTTCCCAGGCTGTGACCAACCCCTTTCCTGGAGCCCACTGAAAGCATGTGTCCCACACCACCTGCAAAACCTCTGCACTTCACAGTTGTCTGTAAGCAACTCTTAAACAGTGAGGAAAAGAAGCCATAACACTTTGGGGCAGACAGGTGCTGAACACCTTTGGTGCTACAAACCAAAGGTGGATGCAGGTCCCGCTCGGCTTCTGGGGAAATCTGTGCCTGCCTTTGCCCCACACTGGTTTCCCCATCACCGCCCTCACCCCAAAAGATCGTTTTGGTTTGAGTCACTCCGTAGAGGCGACATTTATCTTTGATCAGGGGGTGTGAAAGAGGCTTGGATGTGTGTATGGAGGCAGAGGACTGAACCAGGAGCTCTGGGCACTCTTGAGAAAACTCTACAGAGGGAACAGTTTCTTTCTAAAAACCTAGGAACAGCAAAATCTTATAGCAGCTTTCCAATATCCGAAGAGGGCCTACAACAAAGCTGGAGAGGCTCTTTTTGCAAGGGCATGTAGCGATAGGGTGAGGGGTAATGTTTTCAAACTGAAAGAGGGGAGATTTAGAGTAGACATTAGGAAGAAATTCTTTACTGTGAGGGTGGTGAGACACTGGCACAGATTGCCTAGGAAAGTTCTGGATGCCCTATCCCTGGAGGTGTTCAAGACCAGGCTGGATGGGGCTTTGAGCAACCTGGTCTAGTGGGAGGTGTCCCTGCCCATGGCAGGGGTTTGGAACTCAACGATCTTTAAGGTCTCTTCCAACTCTAACCATTCTATGATCCTATGAAATGCAACAGGCCTCATGCAGCCTAATGGGAACTCCTTTTATGCTCCCCAGGAAAATCTGCCATGGAGTTTGCTTATTCCTTGCTGTCTCCCAAATCCCTCAATAAATGTCGTGCAATAATTCAACTTTATATTTATATTCCATGCATCTATCTATCTATCTATCTATCTATCTATCTATCTATCCATCTATTCACCTAAGAGAAACAGAAGGGGGCAGGTAGAGCCCCATAAACATCTGGCACAAAAGCATTTAAGATGCCAAGCACTCTTGTTCTACGTTTGCACAGACCCACATGCCCACCCTTCCCTGTTCCCCCTCCACACAATGCCAGCATCTACCAGCACATTGCTGGCTGGTAGCTCAACCTTCAAGCCTGACCCCACTAATGGCAGTGGTAAAACTTCCTCCAACTTGAAATGGGGCGTGACTTTCACTCCTAGCTTCTAAAAATGGCCTTTAATCAGATTTAGTAGCTTAGGAGCAGTGTAAAAAAACTCAGGTTGGAATATAACCAAAAAGAAGAGAGGCTGGCTGCTTCCCACTGCTGCAGTGGTGGTGAGTGAGTATTTTGAGGAAGATCTGAATGAATACAGGGTGTGAATTTCACTGAAAATCGTGACAGTCAGAAATCTCATCCTCCAGCTGAGCAGATGCCTTCTGTTTTTCTCCCAGGTTCTGGTCACAGAATGTAAATAGCTTTGTCATGAGTCAAGACATTTTCTTTAATCCTCTCTACTAATACCTGGATTTCTTGTCCTGAGCCACCAAGATCCCGCTATGCAAATGGCAAGTGAGGTTGTAGGATATTTTCGACTAGATATCGCCTGGAGGGATGGGGAAGCACTAAGCCCTTCAAGCAAAGTCTATATCCTCATTTAAAATACCCTGTGAAATCCCAGCCACCCTTTTCCAGAGATTAATTCCCACTGGAACCAGCATAACCTATAGCTGTTAGGATGATCAGGGCAACAGTCCATCTACTAAGAAAGAACTAACAGAATCTGATCTTTCCTCCCATAAGAAATGCTGAAAAAGGCTATGACTGCTGTTTATATACCACGGAGAGAGAGAGGAGAGAGGAGGGAAGGAGAGAAACTAAGCCACAGGACAAGACTGCACAGAAACAAGCTGCTGTTTTCTGGCTGTGAATTAATTTGTGCTAGAAGTGAAATGTTTTCTGGTTACTGAAGAAGTGAGGGTCTGGACTCAGAACTAGTGGAAACACAATAAACTTTGGGAATCATAGGACATGGCTTACTTAATTATAAATGAAGCTGTATGAGGCAGCTATCTGTGATAGCAGGGAATTAGACTCACAGCAGCCTCTCCAGTCCAGGTCTCTGTTCCGTGTCCTCTGTGCTTCCAGCAGCTCCCTTCAGACAAGGTGCTCACTCCTGGTATGAGGGTTTTGTTCTTCACCCTGCACCACTGGCTGGTTGCTCTCTCCCAGTCAGAGAAAATGCAAACATCTTTGCCTGCAATGTTTTTCTGTTGCTGTCAGAAAGAAAATAAAAAAAAAGGAAAAACGTGTGAGTACATAGCTGTAGAAATGAACTGCGAAGAGATAACACATTGAAAGGTTTATTTTCTAAAGCAGTTTTGTTAGCAGTAAAATGAATAGAAAGTAAAGTTATTACTCTGAAGTGAAATGTTACAAAATGGCTGCTCTGTGCTTTTTTTTTTGTCGGTGCAGGAGCCTGATAAAGCAACATGCCCGTGTTGGGGCCTCATGAAACAGCAGTGTTGTCTGACAACTGACAGGACAACGACTGGCTTTGTATCGGGATAGGGTGGCTCCAGGCATTTCTTTTATGGTTGCCTGTTCTTCTCCTAGATCTCAACGGCAACTTTTCCCACCTGCCGTTGCCCCTGGCTGCGGCGCCCGGGGGAAGCGTGGGATGTATTGCTCATAACCTCCCTGTTTGCAGAAACCAGCGGCACGGAGCGGTTGTGTCAACACAACTTGTCTGCTGCACTGCAACTGTGTATGCACATAATCACACTCATTTACCCGCTAATGATCAGGGGTTTGCCAGGGGTAGAGGTGCCCACATTCACAAGTAATTCCCCTGGTAGCACATCTACGTTGCGGAATTGCATTCACACTAAGAAATAATTTTATTGAGCTTTTTTTTGGTCATTATAGCAGCACAAGCCCATAGGAAAACTGCTTTCCAATGCATTCAGCAAATAGTCAGGAGTCACAATTTTGCTTAATTATACTTCAGCATCTTCATTTTGGCTTCTGACTGGCGAGTTCTCCTGCCAGCTAGACATGGGTTCTGACAGAGATGCAGCATAAGAACACATCATGCTCACCAGCATATATCCAAAAGCCCCTGTTGTCCTATACCACATACATTCCCAAACTGAGTGCCAGTCCATGCCCTGAAACACCTGCAACTTTAGCAGGAAAAAAATCTGGACAAGATGGAAGGAAAAGAAGAATTTTATCCGTATTGTGTAGATGGGAGACAGATTCAGTTGTTAAACACAGACAAGCAGTCCCATCAGAGGGTATCCAAGACATCTGCACAACACTGACTGATACAGCCAGCAGCAGGAAGCCAAATACCTACAGCACCTCACGCAGCTCTAGAGACCTACCTTCAACACAAGCAAGCCCGGAGAGTAAAATAAGTTGTCTAAGGCGACGGAAGAAGACAGTGACAAACCAGGAATTGCCTGCTTCTCCTGAATTCAGATTTGCAAGATCTCAGTGCCTGTCTTTTTCAAAGCCACTCCCTGACAAACCCTCACCAGTTGGCATTATTCTATAGTGAATATCAAGCGAAAAACAGTGAAATCGGTTATCGCTGTACTCCACCAGCCTGGCCGGTGGACCTGGGCCCAAAGGCTTTCAAGCAACACACCGTGGGACAACAACAGAAGAGAGATGAGGTCTGTGCCTCAGGTTAACATCAACATACCCTACAGAAACGCAGAGGCAGTTTTTTGGCTTAATCAGTAACACCAACATAACAAAGGTGTTTCTTTGGAAATGAGAACTTCGCTGAAAATCTTGTGAATACATTCATCCAGGCAATAGGCTGTGCTGAGTTGATATAAAAAGCAGATGTTCCTCAGGATTTATTTCAGAGCTATTTAAAATTTAAATCTAAATAACAAATTTGAGTAATTTTTTATTGTTACATTTTACGCAATAGCATAAAATCTTTAAATAGGATTTTTCATTACAAAATTAGCTGATTTGTTCTCCAAGTGCTTTCAGATCAATTAAAATACAATAAGAGCAAAAGCAGGAAATGCTTCTGTTATAGACGGTATTAATTGTGGTGAGCTCTGGGTGAAATGGAGATGATAGAAGTCAAAAGCCAGACAAGCTAGAGCTTGCGAGGACCATTGCTGAGAGCCCATGATCTAAAGAAGCTATGCTCCATGCTCCCTTAAATAATTTCTGCCCAGCTGTTGTCACACTGACTGTGGGGAGCACACACACGCCTTTCTTGGCTTTCTGTTGGGATTTGCCTTCAAGCACTACATCCTCAGTTCCAAGGGGAGCATGCTGGTGTCAGCAACACACACAGGTATTGGTATCTCAGAATCCTTTTGCAGCAGGTTTTCACTTTTGATGTAATTTCATTCCCTACTGCTGTTAAGAGGCAGTTTCTGGTCTAGCCTGAGCTTTGGGGTTAATGCCAGTGCATTTCTTATAAACCAGCTGCAAAAAGCCCATCTAGGGAAGGCTGGTGAAGGTGGTGAAAGATATGGCCAACGTACTGGGTAGCTGAGCTCTAGATAACTTCCCCCTGGGCAGCAATAGCTGTCAGGGAGGTCCAGCAGAGAAAAGGATGTGCATCTTGAAAGGAGGATCCTGTACAGCCCCGGAACTGCCTTGTGCCTGCCCCGTTGTGGCTGAACATGCCCTGCTCAGCACCCGGGGAGCTGACTGAATGGCTGCAAGGCAACACTGGGGAGCAAGGATGACCCACTTCAACTCTGGAAAAACTTCACCTCCCCCTTTGACCAGCATGTGTTTCTCCTGCCAACGACCAGATTAAAAATGAAAGGAAAATAGCTGCAAACCAAGATCCAGCTTTAAATGGCTCAACCTCCGTCCTAAGAAGCTTGATCCAAAGTGTCTCTTTGTGTTTTCTGTGGCTCTACTAGTGCCACACCACGGTGGTAATGCTCTTTGAATCCTACAAGAAAGAAGCATAAAGTCTGGTATTGACCCACTCAGACTTTTTTAGTAGAATACGCCAATGCAGTCATCCTCTGGCTACAAATATCCACGGGAAGAATAGATGTGTCCTTTAATAACAGGGAGAGTGCTTAAAAAAGAACACTTTATTGCAGTGCTGCCTTCACCACAGTAAATTGCAGCATTTTCATTTTCCTGTATTTATTGCATTGAAGTGTTTATATCACTGTGAAGCAAATATTTGCTTTCAAAGGTCACTCATTGTATCTCTCTTCCTCTGGGGATATATGTAGGTCTCTTAGACTTCAGTATAACTCCATAAGGATATATAACGTTCTCACGATGAGATTCTTTATTGCATCTGAATGCTACTAAAATAGCAGATGCAGAATTCAAAGTATAATAGGTAATGTGTTTCCATTAGCTACTCTCACTTTGTATTTTTCTTTAACCCTTAGTCTGTTTTTGTGCTACTGTATGAGCAGCAGTGTAATGTGTAAGACTGGCTCACAGGGAATTTGATGTAAGTCACCCAAACCCTTGAAATCACTTGCGTTGTCTAGAAGACACAGAGCACAGCTTGGTACACGATGTACACAGTTTTTTGTAAGAATGTTTGGACTTTATCTCCTTTTAAGAGAGCATCGTGTGTGTGAGTGAACCCAGAGGATTTCTGTTTCCTTTGCTGAAATGGAAAAACCAAGGTCCTTGTAAAATTTTGAGCTTACATTTGTTTATACAATTATTGCAAGTATGAACACGAATTGAGTGAATGCGTGAAAGTGGCTGTAAGTTCTGTAGCAACTTTTTTTTTTAATCAAGGTTTTAGATCTAAAGAGATTAACATATTACATCACAACTATGGTTTTCTGATCTGTCATCTCTGCAGTGACTGCAGACAAAATAAAATCTAGTTTACATCGAAAGTACAGAGTACATTTTGGAGATGTTATTTCCAGCCATACTGGGGGTTCCTATGGCAATTAAAGCATTTTGATACTTGGTTCAAATCAGCTTGAATGAGAATAGAATGCAAAAAATTTTCAAAAATAAAAATTCCACAAGGAATTTATTCCCCAAAGTCCTCAATAGTATCTGTGGTCTGCTCCTGTTTTACTAAAACATCTGCAGGTTTCAAAGGGACCAAAGACAGACTAATACTTTATGCTTTTGAAAGCCCATCTGGTAATTAGCGAGAGCGAATCCGTTATGGTTTACCTTTTCCTGGCCGTTTCTGTAATCATTCCATTTCAATGTTTTAATACATCAAGAGGACTATATATAGGTGTTCCTAAGAGGTACCATGGAGGGAACACTGTTCATTTGTACTCTAGGGAAATAATTCCCTTTAAAACACATAAATCTGCTCCCTGTAGGACTTTATCGATAACAGGGTTTGTTGTTGGAAATTCATGATGCTGGAATGGAATTTCAGCCTAAATGGGGCTTTTCAAGGAAAATACTATCTCTAAGCTGTCCTATTCTACATTTTGAACTGCAAAATCTGCAAAAAATTTAAACCAATTCCCAGCCACCTGCAAAACACTGCTAGTTTATCACACTGTGTGCAAATCAGTAACCTTTATTGATTCTTGAGCATGGTTTTCTATTAAATAAAGTTGAATCAGCACTGCTGTGGGGCACTTTTGTTTATGACTGAAACTTGATGTAAAATGACTTGTCTGGAAGAATGCTTTTTGCTATTTCTCAATCCATTCAAAGTGCTTTACAAATACCAAACAATCTCAATAAACCTGTCAAGTTCGATCACTTGCTACAAAACATCTCTCTGGTTACAACCTCTGACTTTTTTTTTAGCCTGATGCAAAAACAGTGCATCTGTCACTAAGATGCCAACTGGTGGTTGTAACTAACCGAGAAGGATAACTCTAAAGAAAAATCACAAAGTTTCTCCACTTACTTTCTTTTTTGCAACCACCCAACATCACTGCTCGCTCATGATCAAAAATTAATAAGTAAAAGATCAAAAGTCAGGCTGAAATATACTTGAAGACTGAATTTTCTGTGCAATTTTTATTATCTGCAGTGACTGACACGTAGACTGTTATTCGTTATTGTCAGTAGAAGTACTCATCTCACCTTCACTCGCTTACAGATCTGTAATCATTCAGCTCACCCTGGACATGCTTAGGGACTGAACCAAATTCCCTGTTAGCATCCCATCCTCACGCTGATGCATCGACTCCCACTTTACAGCTAGCAAGATGCTACCAGGCAGACATAGTGCAGAACCAGTTTCCTGCCCCTCACAGTTAGTTGTATATACCAATTAGATCAGTCCCAAAATCATGACTAAATTGTCCTGATTTTTGCTAAAGCTCAGTGCTGTTATTGTGCCAGTGTAAGTGGAGTGAGGGATCCAGGCAGAGAATATTTTAACTAAATATTCTAAACTAGATCCACAGACTTAATCCTGGTATTCTGTTGCAGAGGCTGTGCCAGAAATGTTTAATTTAAATTTAAATGCTGAGATTTGCCTCGATCTGGGAAAAGAACAGTTTGTGAAGCAGTGACCAGTGCTAGTGCCAGCCTGTGCCAAGTGGGACAGAAGTTTGGAGAGCAGTTCTTTACCAAAATAACTTCTTTCATCCCATCTGAGCACGCTCCATTTGTTGATCAGGAGCAGTGTCTTCTGGGGCCTGTGTGATGTGCCACAAAAGGCAATGCAAGTGCAGCAGTGGGGTGGGAAGGTTGTGGTGGCTTTGTGAGTGTTCCCACACTTGGTCATGCCCTTCAGGAGGAGACCAGTTCCTGGTTCATCTTTTCCTCCTAATCTTCAGAGTGCGCCATTTTTGTAAAGCCTATTTACTGCTGTTTGTGAGCATCCTTGAAGTGCCTGATATCTGTCTCAGTATTAGCCATGAAAATAAGCTCTGCGTTTGCAGGGCTGCAGATGAGTTGCTTAAGCTTTGTCCTTTGCACCGCTGTGACCATGCAGCTGGCAGAACCGGGTGGGCTTCTTCGTCAGCATACATTTGGGCTCCTAAATATTATGTGACCCATCACAAAATGTCAGTCTCCCTCTGACAAGGATACGGCAATGTGTGCAGTGATGAAAGTGAGATGCTGTACCAGTGAGATGCTGCAGGGCTGACTCTTCGAGATGGATTTCTTCCTGCTGTGGCTTCAAAGAGGGAAAGCAACCACGAGTGAGGGCACAGCTAATGCGAAAGCATGAAGGTCACATATTCCCTCTTAGTTAAGAAAAACAGCAAATCCATTGTTGAAGCTGCAGAGGAAAGGCAAGGATCTGTCTGCTTTCCTTATACATTTCTAAGCAAACAGGGTGTGATCCAGGAAATCTCCCTGCCCCTCAGCTGTACCTGTTCAGCCCATACTCCTCTTGTCCTGACAGTGAGTGCTGTCAAAGCGAGGAACAGATTCATCTCCAATAGATAATAACTTCCATTTAAACAGAGTTATTATTGTTAACATTTTAGAGCCAAACTCTGCCCTGACTTATCTTGTTTCATAAAGGCTGCACGTATTGCAAAGACAGGACAGAAAATAGCCCCTGGGATTTTGCCTTCTTAGAGCAGCTTTGCTGAAATGGGCTGCTTTTGTCCTCTTTCCATAATTGAGCATGATGGCATGTGTGTTATGGCCGTTTATTTGCAGTCCCCCACAACTTCCCCACCTCCTCTGCACCTGGGATTAGGTTTTTCTGCAATGAACAAAACTAACATTCAGTGAGCAGTAATTTGTAATGTGCCATGCTTGAATCAAGCGAAGAAATAAGCCAGTGTTTTTGTTATAAAGACCTGACAGATGGTAGGAGGACCCGCCTTTCTTAATCAAGTCATGCTCAGTAATCAGAGCTAGCTCGAATTTATACCAAAAAAAGAAACCCTAACCAAATGAGGATTAATGGGCTACATCCTGATCTCCAGTTAGGATGCGCTCAGTGGCATCTTTCTGTATTGAGAGGGATAACCAAGTTCAAAATTCGACCCACTTTGGGGAGAAGTTGAAAATACCAGTTAGATCTTTTAGTCACTTCCCCTGAAACAAAGGATTCTCCCAGGTAGACAACTTCACCCAATCAACCTGTAAACATTATTTTAGAGTCTGAACTAGAGCATGGTGGATAAGTCAGTAGCTGATAAAAATCTGCAAAGTTTCATTGTCTTTAATTTCATTGCAGATATGTTACCTCCGTGTCTGGCCCTCCAGGCGATGCGCCTGAAATCAAGGACATGAGGGGAACAGGTTTTACCTTGAGCTCCTTCACGTTAAGACTTTTAATTTTAGAGAAGAATGAATGGGTTTCTGGTAGCAAATAACAGCTCTTGAATCTCCAGCTTTGATATGGATAGCATTTGAAAGGTTAAGAAAAAAGAAGGATTTTCCTCAAAGAACATGACAAGGATACCTTGTTCTTCGAAAGTGATTAATAATATAGGAATAAAGCACCACCTTGAAAAATCCTGTGTGCTCTCTACTATATAGGAATTGCTACCCAGAACATAAGAGTTTGGGTGAGGGCACTCATGTAATAAAAGCACTTTTGTGGGATTGACATTTAAGCACAATTCAGTGAGTCAAGGAGTGTAACCACGCTGTTTCTTTCCCTTTTCGCTGTCTTCCAGGCTCACAAGCAGCTGAGCACGAATCCTTGATCTGCAGCTTCTACAAACACACCCACAGCTAAAATGGCGGAAGACGCTGATATGCGCAATGAGTTGGAAGAAATGCAGCGGCGTGCCGACCAGCTTGCTGATGAAGTGAGACCCATAGCTAAACTGGAAACTTGGGGCTGGGGTTGGCATGAGAGACACGTCCAGAAATAGAAGCTGATCTGGCAAAGGATTTCTAGGTTTGATTCTGTTTTCGGTCAGCATTACACTGAAAGCAGAATTGGAAAAGAAATGAGCCGGGGTAAAATTTAATGTCACGTTTAGTCTAGATTAAGGCACTTATTGATGGTGAGTTTGGTTTAGGTATTAGAGTCTGCATCAATTTGACTGGCCTCAGAGCAAAAAGTAGCGATTTAATATTTTCTGAGGATTCCTTCATTTTGCCAAACCTACTAAGTGTTAAAAGTCACCAATTAGGTCTCTGAAAAGTCTTAGCTGAGGACCACAGACCTCTTCTTGGTGTTCCACTTCTTTAAAGTGGAACACCAGCTGTTCCAAGCAGTACCACTGTGGTGTGTGAGCAAGGGGAGCACAGGCCTTAGAGACTGCAGCTGCCTGGAGACGCGGTGGGAACAGCCACATCAGCGAGCCGTAACAGAGAGCTGAAAATGAAGAGATCACCAGTACCCTGCTGATGGCCTGATTTTGAGGGCAGGCAAAGAGCGTAGGAAAAACATAATGTCAGCATGAGCCTGCACATTAGTGTTGGAAACTATATCTTGCCAAATCTAAGTGGTTTGTCCTCTTTTTTTTTTCCAGTCCCTTGAGAGCACCCGTCGAATGCTGCAGCTTGTTGAAGAGGTAAGGGCTAGCATTTTACTTGCACTTCTGTTGTGGGCAAAAGCGATGGAGAGTTGGACACTGGAATTCTGGGGTTTTTAACTCACATTGCTAGGGCTTGGCCATGGCTTTATGTGCCGCTTCGTCCCTCCTTATCCTTACCCCTTAGCACAGTCATTCAAGACACAGTACCCTAGTTGCCAAGAGTCACACTGCAGCCCAGCTGCTGAGGCAATGCTTTGCCCGTACCTGAGTATCCGTTGAGACAGGCTACTCGAGATAAACCAAGGAAACAGCCTCCAAAGGTGACCTGGAGTCAGAGACAAGTGTCTGAGTCTGCAGCAGAGCGCCTGGAGCCTCGTGCCAGCACCGCTCTGACGTCCTTGCCGTAACACTGCAAGTGGGGAAGGTAAGAAAGGTACTCAGTCTGTTTGCCCTGTTGTCTCTAAATACCTCCCTCTCCATAAACACTTGCAGCTATTTATAGAGCATTGGTCACCACAGCATTTAAATGCCACTTCTTTATGTACCTCTGAAATATTCATTAGGATTTCAAGGCTTATGAGATGTCCTAGACTGAAAGCTTTGGAAAAGGATGTTCTCTGATTTTCCATGGTGCTAAGGAAGGGGACTCAGGCTCAGTCCTCATAGCTAATACAGCTTATACATGCCTGGATGGGTCAGTCCCAGAAGGGAAAAAACACTTCAGTCAGGCTCTGCCTGAATTTCATCCTCTTCTTAACAAAGGGCTTTAAAAGTTGGAAATACCTAAACTCAGTTTAGTTTAGAGTGTTCAGCCATCAGGTGGTGGAAAACTCTGCTCCCGCCTGACAGGACATATTATTTTCAGACACCATGTGAGCCACGGCTCCAGAGCTGGTGACATTTTTAATCAGGGTCATCAGCACTGACAGCCCCAGTACTCCTGACAAGCAGAGTCTTCTCCAGCAGAGACAACAGGAAGAAAATTACATCAGGTCCTACGTTCAGGAACAAGCACAAGCCCAGCCGTAGGCTTCATGGCCTTGAAATCAATCACAACCCTGGAGATCAATGGAGTCCAGTGGCGACAAAATTAAATTGTTGTGTACGGACAGACAGACGGATGTGTCATTGAGTATAGTCAGCATCGCTTCTCCTCCACAGACACTTCAGATCTGGGCCCCTTACAGTCCAAACATAGTCTTGTCTCACAAGCAATCTGTCCCTTTTTGCTGCTCAATTCCCTGGACACGCCATTTCTAACCATCATTTTATGTCAACTCCATGCTGGATGCAGCTCCTGCTGAAATCAATTCAATGACATGGAAGAGAGTCTTGTGGGGATACCTCCACAAACGCAAGGCAGGAGAGCCTGCTGCCCCAAAACGCCTGTGATCTATACAGACAAGGCAGATGATGAGTGGGAAGAAAAAGAGGCACAGGAAAGGGAAGTGATTTGCTCAGGGCCAAGCCATCAGTAAATATCAGCCCTGTCTCTCCTGAGCCGTATTTGTGTGACCTATGCATTGCTTGAGTCTTCCTAACATATTGAACCAGCATATTGTGAATGCCACTGGAATTTCAGTATTAAATCACGGCAAATGGCAAAGTGGGAGGAGAACTGGGACTGCTGAATTTACCAATGAATTTATGTAGGACTCTAGCGCTGCTTGGAAGAGCTCAGCATCTCTCTGGACCTGGCTTTTTTTTCAGATGCTACGTTATCTTCCTGTCCAAATAGAGAAGTTTCTAAAACTAGCATTGAGTAGTCAAGGGAATTCTTCTACAACGAGCTGAATATTATTTTCACTAATGTGACTACAGAAGACCTTTAAAATTCTTCTGTGGTCTAAACAGTTGGTTGATTACTCTGAGCCCATTTCCTAGGTACTTTAAAAGAATGCAGCATTTAGAGAGTGAGAGATTTTGTACTGAAAAGACAAATGTTGACTGTCTTTGAAATCAACCTCGCACTGCTCTGATTTAATAGACCCCCAAAATCCAATTAGACTCCCTTGCTTAGCAGAACCTGTCTAGTGGGTAGAGATAGAAAATATTCTTTCTCAGAGAAAGAATGCTTTTTACTCTATCCTCTTGATACAGCAAATCTGTTATTCCTTACACAGGAAAAGGATGCCTCCGTGTTTAAGCATTATTACTATATACCTATGTATGGGTTCCTGTCATGGTTGGCTCCACTCTGTTAGATGACAGGAAAACAGAGAATAAAAAGACTGACTTAGCTCCACTCTAGAGACAGAAGAGTGCTGTCCACCCAGGAAGCCCTAGAGCACTACAAGGTATCCTTAATGCTGAAATGTATGTCATAGCCTGGGGGACAAAACGAATGTCCCCAGAGGACTGTCCCCTTCTTGCTCAAGAAGACTGGGCTGAATTTGGAGACTGAACCCTGGTGCTGCTCCCAGGGAACGTTGGCAAGGAAAACCCAATCTGTTACTGCTTCTAATTTTTGTAACCCAGCTTGCAAGAAGCTGATTGTTTCAGCGTTAGCACAACAAGGGAAGCAGGGAGACGTGGTGAGTGGCTGTTGTGAAGTCGCCACCGCTTTGCCCCAAGGCAGCTGTGTACTGGGATGGCAGATTACAAAACACAGTTTGCTCTGTGCTGCCCAGCATACCCATCCAACACAGTTACACCTACATTGACCAATGCTCATTCGAGCTACTCAGCTACTCAGTGCGATGAATGCCCATAATTTACGATGATGCTGTGCAATGTTTGGGCCAAAACATAAAATAAAAATGAACTGAGGCAGAAGAAGTGAAACTAAATACACAGTTTGCAGCTGACCTTCTTATTTTTTTGTTCAAGCTTTTTACATCTGAGCCAACTTTATGAAATGCAGAATAACACATTCAAGGGGAAAAGCCCTGAGACTAATACCATATTCTAGTGGAACCACCATGGCCTTTAAAGAAAACCAATCATTGCAGTGTGGGAAAAAAAAAGATGGTTTCTAGCTATGATGCAACAAGGGAAAAAATATCCACGAGATCAGTACTGCAGAAAGCCCAGCAAGAAAGCACTTAGCAACATGTACAGATAAAAGGTCTGCTTTGTACATTTAAATCCAGACAGGACTGTCTTCTCCTCTCATATACTGGAGCATTAGAGTCAAGTTTACTAATATATCAAAGCTGAAACTGTGAGCTATAAATGTTTGATAACCTCATGATGCTGCTCTATACAGACACTGAACACACAGTATGCCATTGTACTAAACTTCCTTCACTCATGATTGGGAAGGGAGTTTCCTGTGACATTATTATCACAGTCAAATGTTCCTTAGTCTGAAGAATAAAAGAAAAAAAAATTCTATTAATTTAGAATTTGGTCCAAAGCTTGTCAAAGCTAATTTGAAAAATCCCTTTGACATCATTAGCTATTGGAACTGTTCTACTCAGAAAAGTGTTTTAATCTGCGTAATTCTACAGAAATAAGAATCTGGCACGGAAGAAGGTGGTTCATAATTCTGCTCCTATGCAGGATGAGACCCCTTTGTCTATGTGAACCATCAGGGTAGCACTGGAGTCGGGTCATCGTACTAGATGAAAACCAGGCACACAGGATTC
The DNA here is from genome assembly GCA_033628505.1 of Tringa tobata. Lineage (NCBI taxonomy): Eukaryota > Metazoa > Chordata > Aves > Charadriiformes > Scolopacidae > Tringa > Tringa tobata. The sequence goes on from JAHREE010000280.1 coordinate 10,262,158, forward strand.
AAGTTGGGGTTCACAGATTCATATCAGTTGAGGATCTGAACCACAGGGTCAATTAACAGGCCGAGAAGTAACATGGCTTTTAATCAGGCATAGAGAGACATTGCATTTTTAACAGGGTGACAGTAAACTTGGAGCAGGAGCTGATGAAATGCATTTCTATGGATGACTAAAAACTGTTTCTTTGACCACATTTTTGTCTTTAGGGTGTTGACACTTCTCTTTAGTGTCTCTGGGAACTGCTAGCAACATTAGCCTGACCTGGTACATAACTGTCTGCATTAATTCATTCAAAACAAACTCTATAATCCATATTGATTAAAGAAAAATTCTTCATTGAAGTGGAAATTTATGTGTTCTTCTCATAACTAAGAGTGTATATCTGGTTTTCAGGGTATCTCCTGAAATGCAGAAAAAGTGAATTCTAGAATTTGGACTCTCTATCTGATACATCATTCCGTTATGCTGTTATGAAAATCACCCCTCAGGCTAAACTAAAGTTGGAGTAGCTGCCTTTTATAGCAGGCACGGATAGGACGCAACACACTGTTTTCCTGGAGGGACTGATGGGCCCTTTGAAAAGTCATTCCAATTCTGTTCCTGGTTTTATTCCCACCTTGGGAAATCAGGTGACATAACAGCAATAATAAGAAATGCTACAGCAATGCATTTCCCCTCCAAAGTGCTGGGCAAAATTCGGTGTTTTGTTGCATAGCGGTCTCCATGGAAATCAAAGTCTAGGAGGACACGCTGGTCTACCTGGCTCATTCCTAGAGCCAGGGCTGAGTATGTTTGAGGGCTGTGTGGGAAATATTATTTGTTTTTCCATCTGCAATATACCTGCTTTATGGATAAACAGAGGAACTCCAGAGCTGTCAGTTCAATGCATCAACACAAGCAATTCATGCCATGCTGTTTGCTTACAAGGGACAAGACTGTGCTGTACCATGGCAAAATCCAGCAGTCCAAATTCTCCTCCCAAGTGCAACAAGAAGACAAGTAGAGTCAGAAGTAACTCTGGAGAGAGAAGGCTGTTACAGATCTGAGAGCTGGATTAAAATGGCATGTGCTCCATGAACTCTGTAGGGTCCTATGAAAGATGCATTTTTTTTTCTCTCTGGCCTGAACTACACTAAGCATCCCATTTTCTAAGAATCCTTATTTTGCCACAGACTAAACAGAGAATTGTCTGTGCAAGGATTGGCGGGTCTTAAGAAATTCCTCCATTGCACAGGCTCTAATCCTGGGGAAAGTGTTCTATTAGCACACATTTTCATAAGATGGACCTCACTAGTTCCACCCATTCATGGCTTCCCACATAGGATCTCACTGATTTTGGTGAGCGCTGGATGTGGCTGGGAACTCTTCCTGAGCCCTCAGGACCAGCTAAATCAAAGCATGGTCACCAGGCCCTTGCCATGACCACAGCTCTTCTGGGAGCCTTTTATCAAGGTTTTATAATTGGTTGTTGCAAAACACATTCTTCTGGGCTGGCACTTCGCAAACATGGCTTTCATCACCTCCTCTCTCTAAGCAACCAGTTTGAGTGTGTCTGCTGACAGCTGCTCCCACTGAGACCAAGGGAAGATTCTGTGACACTTTTAGTGCAGAAAATGCCACCTTTGTCTGTATTTGGGTCCCAAACACCCTGGTGTGGCACATTTCTTCCTCTATATTCCTTTAAGTAAAGAGTTTTGTAGTTTCCAGAGATGCCACTCTGTTGTCACAGAGGGTCAGTTACTGAGTGTATATTGCCTGCTCAGACATCTGGGTGATGAGCACATTTTTAGAATACTTCTGTCTTACCGAGCTGTTTGGTTTTGAGCTATCTAGAAGATAAGTCACAATGGAAATGTGAAATTTTAGGAAAGTCTGGATCTGTTTTAAATGTACAAATGTAAATTTTTTTTAATTGGCTTTACACAGTTAATTTTCTGTGAAAAAGATGAAAATTAATGCTTAATAGAAACTTGGAACTGGAGGAGACTGTCACTTGACGCTGAATCATCTCCCATCTTTGTTAGCGAGCATCTTTTTATTAGCTTCAGTATACTTTGGATAAGACCTCAAATGCAGACATATATATTCAATGCACACCCTTTAGCATTGTCACATTAGTACTAATGCTGTGGCAGGATGCTCTGAAGAGATATGGTATTTCCTAATAAAATTAAATGGCACTGATGGCCAGGTAAGTAAAAGAAAATTGCACCTCTTTGCCTCTGTGCAAGAATTTAATATGAAATACAAATCATAAGGTCTAATTGCTGAGTTTGTCTCTTAGCATCAGTCTTAATGTGGGCACTGGACACTTTAGCTGCATAATGATAGTTTGCTCAGATGTTAAAAACTGCAGGAAAATAAGGTTAGAGGGTTAAGGAGTAACAAACATTTCTCAGCCTGACTATGTTTGACTCTCTGAAAGCCAAGAAGTATTATACCACCAATTATAGGTTCTCCAAGTCCAATATTTAAAAGGGGTCCATGTCAGACCACCATATTTACTCAAATACAAGATGACTGAGGATTTAAGCAGTCTCCTTGTGTTTGCATGTGGCATGTTTTTTATAGTACAACTCTTTTGGGGTAAGACACCCTTGGGTACGAAGAGCATAGAAAGAGCACAGTAAAATGCTACTGACATCCAGTGCTTAGCAAATCTGACACCTGCCCAATGAAAATATAAGATCATTAAAGATGGTTTCCTTACTCTAAATAGACAAATCTAAGATGACCCTTACACCCTAAAGTTTCTAAAGGTTTCAAAACTAAAAGTTGGTTGGGATTGAAGTAAACGCAGTTTTACACAGCTTGAAGGGAGGGAGAGCAGCAGCATGTACCTGGTAGATAGCTGACCCAAGGGCAGTAGGGTGCAGCAGACCTTGGGGAGAAGCAGGAGGTTTTTTAATCTCCACCTGGCAACTCACATAAACATTAAAAAAAAAAAAAAAAAAAAAAGGAAAAAAAACAAAGAGAACAAACCAGGCTGCACACATCTGATGTTTTCCCCAGTTTCTACAGTGACGTAGACATTAAAGATCAGAACTGGAGTGAAGAGAGAGGCAGACACGAGTGTAACAAGAGGCATCTCCCATCCCTCTTGAACCGAGCAAGATCCTCCTGATGCAGAGCAGAGAAACACCAGCTGCACCAGCCAGACAGCCCTTGAGCATGGCAGAGAGTCAGGCTTGTAGCTGAGCCAATGTGGGCAGCACGCTACCGGCCTGCCTGCGAGCACGGACTGGGCAGCTGGCAGCCAGAGAGACTTCACTGCTCCCAGAAAATGAAAAAGGAGATGAGCAATAGCAGTGAGAAGGGCAGCTGGGGGGAAAGATAATGTAAAGTCCTAAATTTGCCTCAAGGAGAGGGAAGATAGCCTGAAAGGCAAGAGGAATGTTCAGGACTCCAGGTTTCTGTTCCTCGTGTTCCTGTGTGGGCATCTCCACTGCCCTCTGCTAAATTGACACCACCAACTTTATCCACTTCACAGGGGTATGGGTAGCTTTATGTTCATGGAAGCAGCTAAACTACTGCTGCACAAGTCCAGGTAACTCCCCTGGCAAGCTGTCAGGCCACGGAGGACTTTACTTTGTCTGTTATTGAAATGCAACAGTCAGGAGATCATTCAGGTCATTAATTATTCACAGACGTTATCACTGCTCCAAGCAGAATGGAGCTAGTTTTCCCTTCGTAATTAAAAAGGAGCTAATCTGATCTGTGATATAGCTTAGTATCACAGCACCCAGAAACCTGAGACACCTGATCACATCCCAGAATGATGATAACGCATGCAAAAACTGTATGTGTGAAAGGTGCCCTGCTGCTGATTTAGGTGGGTGGGAGCTCTGAATTGCTTGGCTTTTGCTCAAGCCCTATGTCCAGTAGAGGTGATAGAAGACTCCCATTAACCTCTGTTGGAGCAGGGGTATGATCTGCACATAGGTGCTTTAAAAATCCTGCCTTCAAGCTTGACCCAAAGTCCGTTGATGCTAAAGGTTTCTATTGGCTGAAGTAAAAATTGGCTCAAACCCATATGTTAGATCTCCAAGCCAAAAAATATGGCTTAATCCTATTAAATATTTGCCTGCTTTAAAATGGATTTCCTAAGTAGGTAAGCTTTCTGACTTCTGTGTTTCAGGGCCACAAACCACTATGCCTCCTTCCCAAACATGTTTGTGTCATACCTATTTTCCTTGGGAATTTCTCCTGTGGGATGAACATGCAATGTCAACACCCCCTTCTTCCCTTCTCCTGTTTCAGAGAACTTGAGAGATGAACCCTGTCTTTTTAGAAATTATTCTTGTGTCAAGTGATTATTTTAATCTCAAGGTCTAGCCCTTCATGTTTTCTGCAGTAGCTCAGTATCCCAGTGAATCCTGAAGGATTGATGGTACAATCGAGAGTACCTGGTTCCTTATAGAATGTCCAGGCACATAAGGTCTTTGGACTTGTGCCACCAGCCCCTTATGAACTTGTCATTCCTTTCACTGTTTTTCTTTTGTCTTCCTATGTCCCATGTCTAGGGCTGAGTGTTCCCTCACTGATCTCTCTTTCTCTCTCTCTTTCTTCTCCCCCTCTCTCTCCTTACCTTGCTACCACTATTGGGATGTAGAGTAAAGATGCTGGTATCAGGACTTTGGTTATGTTGGATGAGCAAGGAGGTAAGTTCAGATTGCTTCAGTAAGGAAGTATAACCATTCTCAAAGTACTGTACTAACTGTGTGCTATCCTGAAAATGAGGGCCAGAAAATACATGTGGTTGTGCATGAGAATCCCAAAACCTCTTTACCTTTAGCTTCATTGTCTGACAAAGGAACATGCAATAACTGTGTAACAGTCTACTTCTTTTGATCTGTTTCCTATTAAAGTCAAAGAATGCTGCAGGCTGAACTCATCCAAATCATGATTTTTTTCAGCAAGCTTTGGGTCAAGATTCAGCTACACAATGAGAAGATTTACCTTCATAAGTGTAAAAATCCAATATTATTTATGCAGGTGCAATGTAATTTTCTCACTTGTTTTTAATAATAAGTAAAAAACATGCAATAAATGCATCACAAGAGAAGGTAAAACAGGTTTAGTTTGTGTAAAATTAAGTTGATTTTTGTATAGAAATGTCAGTGAGGATAACAGGAATTTAGCCACCACGATCAGCTCATTACAACTAACCATATAGAAGTGTTCAAGTTTAGACACTGTCTGTGGATGTCAGTGACAAAGACAGTGCTAGATGTTTCAGTACATTCCAGGAAATTACATTTTTGCCCTTCATAATACTACAAAGAAGTAGGTAGCTTCCCCCTTCAACAAAACTATTAAGTCTTCATTTGCTGCAGACCCACAGCACCAGCAAAATGGCCTCACCAAAGAGATATGAAATCAACAGAGCATAAATTTCTGCTACTCTACATGAAACCAGCCCCCCAAAAGGCCCTGTTAATATTTACTATGTGGCATGATACAAAACTGTACCAGGAAACATTTTCTACTGAGGTAATGCTGTATTACTCATCAAGCCCAGACAATGATTATAAGCAACGGTACAGCATTGTTGGGAAATGGACTGCAGAACCTGACAGGCCCTTTTCATCTGTAATGTCCCTGCGTCTCTGGCAGTAAAATGAATGAACAGTAATAACAGGACCTAAACAGAAAGTATTTTCTCTTATTTGCTTTTTCATACGTGTCTCATTCCTTTCTTCCTACCTCCTCCCTTTAGGGAAGAGAATTTAGCCTAACCAAATTTTGTCACATTGATTTGTCTTGACAAGAAAAATATTACAGAGAATATTTTTTCATCTTCAAAAAATTTTTTTCTGAAGAATGGTAGTAAAAGAACTGCACTGAATACAGAAAATCAGAAATTACTTATGTTGAAACAGACATGGCACCTGTGTAAATAATGTGTTTTGTTTCGGAAGTGAATTATACAGTTAAAATAAATCACAAATATTGTCAAAGAAAGTCTATAAATACCTAGGTCTGTCTTGCGATGTAATTCACAGGCAGATCAGCAGAAACTTCAGTGGCTCCTATAACTTCCCTCATGTTTAGTCTTAGGAAAGTATGTTTCTGTTCTCTGTTATTTTTCCACAGATTGCTAGGGCAGGTTATTTTGGTTTTAATAATGAATTTTGGTTTTTACTTTGGAGTTCTACTATTGCTAAAGCCCTGTATGCAGAAGTTGTCTGATCAGCAATCTAGCCATGCTAGGAAGGACAGTCTGTGTGAGCCAAGGAGCTGAGACTGGACCCACTGACCTCTCTGGAGTCCAGGGAACTCAGTATTAAACTCTTATTGACAGTGAAACCTGAAATGTCTATTTTAAGGCCAGAGATGCAGTTAGTCAATACATACAGGAAAGAATTAGAAAATTTAAAAGCCTCTTTAAATTGGTTATGGTCATGCCTTAAGTGGTTCAGTAAATTTAGCTTGTGACTACATGCTATGGGTTTCTCAAAGAAAACAGCTTGACAACGCTACAAATCCTGGGAATGTTGTAACCGCTGTACTATGCTAAATGTTTAATTAAGTTTGTCTATTTCAGCCATATGCAGCTGTAATAATTCCTGATTTTTATTTTTTTTTTAGTGATAAAGGACTTATTATATTATTGGGCAAAAACCGCTAATGATGACTTTGAACCCTCTTTAATTAGCGCAATGTGCGCAACACGCGGATGTCTCAGCAGATTATCAGATTAAGGAAATAATTTGCTAACACTGCCATGTGATCTCTTTTCAGCTGACTGCACAAGTCACTTAAGATTATTAGGTGTTAAATAGACAAAAAACATGACATTGATCTTTCCAGTGGGCGGCAAGCAGAATATCTAATCTCTGCAGTTGCTTGAAGCTCTATTTCTAGGTTTCCTCACAAAATTGCCTGCTTTGAAGTTAAACAGACCTCACAAGGAAAACTTCTTTGAGCTGATCTCAATCTAAATAATGCAAAGCAGAACTCATTGTCTGACATCAATATGCAAAAGTCTTTGGGATTTAGGTATTTATACAATAAAGCCAGCCTGGCTAGCTCCTATTGCCTGAACATTTAGGGCAGCTGGCTGCACAGCAGATCACAGTCTGTTACGACCCTACAGAGATGTGGAGCTTCGCAAGAGCTTTCATTACGCCTGTTTCACAGAGAATGGGACTGCCATAAAAACTAGAGACCTCTCCAGTGCCCTTTGAAGTCACTGGGAATCCGAGTGGACTTTTGGAGTAGCTCCTCTGCAATACCACAAGTTACCATTTTTTGAGCCAGATATTGTCACCCTAACCAGTTCAACTCAGTTTTTCCCTTGGGGAGCCCACGGGAAGGAGCTAAGCGGTTAGATTCTCCTTATTGAGATTTTTTTCCATCAGGGAGAAAGTCTTTCCCAGACCTTGTGTGCATCCATAATGCTTACATATTTTTTTTAAATCTAGGCTTGAGTCAAACTCCCTTAATCAATTATTCAAATATAAATATGTACATAACATTTTAAATGAAAATATTTACATTTTACACTAAAAATGTCATTCTGCAAAGAATTCTTGAGTAATAGCAACTGTTCTGCTTCATTAAATATGTATTTGAAATGCGATTAGAAAAATGTTAATATTTGGACGCAAGTTGGCCAAAAGCAGACCACAGAAATGAAACTGATAGTACAAAGCAGGAATATGAAGATAAACCTGAATTGCTGACATGGGAGGGGTCCCAGAGTGGTAGCTCTTTCCTCCAAAAGAAACTCCCATCACCTGGGAGTTTCAGCAGACCGAGAGATTTGGACCTTCAAGGACATGTCTTTATGTGATGATGTCCTCATGCAGTTTATTAGAAAAGAATTTTGTTCTTGTATTCAAAATGAGGTGGAGGGGAGAGACTTTTCCAATAACAACAGTAGCAGTACAGCCATTTTTCATCCAAGACAAGACAGAGGAATAGCCACAACTTTGATAGGCCACAAAGAAAATGTCAATGCACCACACCAACAGCAAATGCACAACTAGCAATGCCAGAGAATGCAGAGTAGCTTCATTTACCCAGCAGATCTGTACTCCAGATCAAGTTGAAGTTTGGAGATAAAATTTTGGAATAACTGGATGACGCTACAAGCAAAAGGGTTGACACTAAGTGGCGGTGCCCATGGTAGCCGACCTCTACAGTTTTTGCATAAATTGCAAGTTTTACAGTTTCCTGAGTTATGGCTAACCTGTTTCTATGGCACTGGAGAAACAACTGCAGTAAATATAAAGGTATTTACCATTCATTTCCATCAGAAAGCAAAATTATGGCCTCTTGCGCAGGCCTCTTCCCCAGCTTATCTCCTATTCAACAGCTACCAGGAAAACCAATAGGCAGTGAGATGCCAAAACCAGGGTTGCTAAAGGTGCTCCAACACCATCTATAAGCTGAGCTGATCAGAGTCTGAAATGGTTTGTCAATTAGCGAAAAAAAAAAAGAAAAAAGGTAACTATCAACTATTCCAGATTCTACAGGGAAATTGGTATTAATTATGTTGAAAGCATAGCACAGAATGAAAGACAAACAAACCCCCCAGAAAAGCAGGCTGTGCCTCGTCTCCTGTTACTGGGGAGGAGTGCTGACAAGCACCCCCCAGCTTTCTGCCATTCATACCTGTGCTCAGCAATGCCTCTCAGAGCAGAGCTAGGTCAAGACTCAAGATTTCTGAAAAGGCTGTCCTAGAAATGTACTTTGCTCCAATATGATTGTCCTTTATAGAAAATGAGATCATCGAGTATCATCGGAAATAGTTAATCTGCTGCCTCTCTTTCAAATTCAGACCTCTTGTAGGCAATTATGATTACAATGTGTTCTTAGATGTCCTTCCCCCCTCCTCCCCACCCTAATTAAAGTTGTCCTTGGTGGAAATTGCTTCATTGCACAATACTCCAGGCAAAGGAGCAAGTTCCCTTCTACACGAGCATTTAACAGACAATCAGGCACAGGCCCCAGAACCTGGACACTGGTCAAGGAACATTTGTTATAAATTACAGATGGGGATGCACAGGTGAAGCAACACCACACTTGCCCTGTCCTGGCTCTGTTCCAACGCTGTATTAAGATGCTTTTGCAGTTCTGTTTGCTCAAGAGACCGCAGGAGCAGCTGAGGGATGCCCTTGCTACAGCTTCCCTCTCCCACCCACTTCCCCAGATCAAAGGGTGGGGATTTGCCACGTTGCTATGAAAGATCCCACCAAAGACCCACTGGCAAAGGGCCACAATGCTATGGTAAAACTAATAAGACTAGATTGCGGTCCCTCAATTGGCTATCAAGGTTTTGATACAAAAGTAATTCATAAGTATAACAATAGAGGTAAAAAAACAATACCCTTGCTTGTACCTTAAAATATGCCATTAGTTTGCTGTAAGATCTGGAAAAAGATATATGGCCATTAACTTTAAATCAAAGTGACATTCTCAAGCATAAAAGGGTATCAATATGCAAAAAAGGCTAGTAATTAGTAAAGCTTCCCAGAAAAAAAGAAAAAATGAAGAAAATCTCAATGAAACATACCTCTGACATGTATTCTGCTTCCAGACAATGCCAATTCTCTTACACATCATATATGATACATAAACATATATATAGATGTAGTATATTCAAAGAATACTGCAAGAAACTCAAAAAATGTTTGAACTCTGACCTTGAAGCTCTTCTCTAAATTGAAGATAAAGAACATGATCTTTTGTAGGTGTGAACTTGTGTAGGTTCATGGCAGTTTATGCCAGCAGACTGTCTTCCCTAAAACCTTTAATACAGTACTCAAAGTTAGAATGTCTCTATGAAAAGAGACATTAAATTAACCTTTTGATAGCCATCTGATTTCTTACCATTAATTCTGGGCCAGATTTTAATATCAGTTATATCAAAACAAATTCAGGGTGACCCCATTAAGTTAATGCCTCTATAATATTTATGCTTCAGTAATTGTGGTTAGACTCATGAATCTATTTCCTTGCCTGTGGGACCAGATCTTTGACAAGTATAAATTGGTGTTGCTCCATGAAGCCAGCATAACTACGCCAATTTAAACCAGTTAACAATCCAGCCCGTGACATTAACAACTAGCAAATGGTTTTAGGAGCAGCAGCCAGCTGTCTAGACTTCTGGGCTACAAATATGATATAAGCTTTTTTTACACTGATGAGGTTTCCTTTAATGGAAGATAAATTAGTTGTGGGTCCCTTTTCTATTCAGAAATAATATAGGCATCACACACAAATCCTGAAGCAGGATAAATTAAGTCAGATTCCTGGAGAGAGCTATAATTTAAATGAAAGTCTTTGAGTCATGTCAAATGTACTCTTCAATTAGCACTCATCTATTCAGGCAGAATCAGAAAAAGGGAAAGAAAGCTCAAAAGGCCCTACTACATAGCTGGCTTTAGAGAATGTGCATCTGAGCAAGGAAACATACTTAGACTGTACACCACCCATGGTACCAGACCTAGGATTGATCCCTGCAGTCTTACCTGGCATTTTCCACTGTCCAGCCAAGGATACAGAAATACAGGCAGCAAAATCAGTGGAAGAAAGGTCATTACCTTTTGTGCCTTCCTGTGTCAAAATATACACATGGAAATAGCCTTCTTTTAACTGAGAGCCCTGAGAACCAGCCAGGCTCCACAAACACAGCTCTCATGAGCAGGGGGTGGAAATCCACAACAGAAATTTAGCAATTAGTGTCACGCTGCATGAACCAGCACAAAAGCCAGCTCATGCTCCCACAGCTGCTTCCCAGAGCAAGAGCCAGCGCTGCCCAACAATGCAGGAGCAGGCAGGACTCCGAGTTATTGAGGAGCAGAACCACTTAGAGGAGTATCACCTTCTACCACATGTTCACATTTCTGATGGGACTGACAATCTGTGGCTACAAACATGAACCAAAGCTTCTGCTAAAGCCTCCCAACCAAAACGTAAAATTACAACATGCAACATACAACATTAAAACAGTCCAACCTTGTATTTCTGATTCTTGGCTCAGCAATTTAACTGGCATAACTTGTGCAGCTTCCTTATTAGTTTCCCAATCCTTCACTCACAGTGTACATACCCCCTTTTAGAGGACACTGCCAGGTAACTCTGATCCTCTAAAAGCATCCTTGGATTTGGGATCAATAACTCCTGTGGTATCAGGAGACAGGCACATCCAGCTGAGGAGAATGAGAACTGACAGCTGAAAAGCAAGTGCAGCTGGCAATACTAACATGGCACCACTCCTTCTCAAAGGCCAGCCTCGTGCAAGAATTAAGCAAAGAGCACAAGTTCAATATTTGAATTATTTCAGTTTGAAGAATTTAGGCCAGGATTTTCAAGGCCCTCTAGGGGCGAGATGCCTGATTCCCATTAAAATTCATTAAATGAAAGTAATTTTAATGGGAATTGGGTATCCAAATCACCCAGAAAGCTTTGAAAATCTAAACCTCAATTGTTATTAGAAACTCAAGTAAGAAATTAGGCCTACCGTTTTGTACTGACGTCAATATGCAGGTGATTTTTTTTTCCTAAAATGCCTTTTTTTTTCTTTTTGATAGGGCTCAGTTAACATCCAAGATGACATTAAATTTCTCCTATAACCAGTGCTCTCTTAGTTCCTTTCTTCCCAGGTCTAATTCTGTGTTTGTATTTTTTTTTTCTATTCAATATAGGGAATAGGGATGTATTTGTGTTTTACTGAGGTTGCTTTATTTTGCCTATTTTTATTTTTACTGGCCTGAAATGCCACTCCAAGTAACTTTCTTATCTCATGGAATATTTATTTGGGTTTATCTGTCATGGAACAAATTGTGAGGCTTTCCACCCGTGTAAAATGGCATTGCTACTGCAGACTTTACATAAGCGAAAGATTAATTCCTACAGTTTTACACTGTGGCATTCTATTACTCAAGGCCACTTTTCTCAGCTTTTATAGGGAAGAAATTTACACACTAAATTATCCTGAGCTACTAAGAAAACCCTACATCATCAGCAGCATTAGGTGGAAATAAGCCAAATTCTGTTTGATGGCAGCAGAGAGACAGTGCCTGTATGTGGCTGGTTACTGGCCTCGGTTTTCTGATAACTTGCCATGGAACAAATCAGAAGTGACCCCAGTGACACTCATGAAAAACATGAGTCTTCACCCAATGCTTGTTTTCATAAGATCCCTTGGGGACACAGACAATGAACGCCACAGATAATGATTGTCTTTCAGTGACCATCAAGCTACTGTGCTGGTTGTAATTCCTCTGTGTTCACTGGGGTTACTCCTAATTTGCAGCACCCACAATAGAAAGAAAACTAGCCCTGTGGCCATACTCGGATTAGAAAATAATATCCAATGCCAATCAAAGTGGAATGTCTCAGTTTTCTCAGCCTCTGGAAAAAGGAGTACTCGGACACAGCTCTTAACAGCTCACTCCATCTCTGGTACCATTACTACCGACTCTCCCACTCAGTTACCCACTAATCAAAGCAATTACACTCCCCAAAATCACCTGATTCCAAGGGATTTGTAAGCGTAACTAATTGAAGTACTTTCCATGAAAAGACATCTTTTCTCCTGTATTAACATACATAAATGCAAAATAATAACACTTTATCTTTCTTTCTCTTGGATGTCATTGGTGTATTAGTAAGTGGATGTATTGTATTATGTTTCTGGACCTTAAACTTTATAATCCTTCCTTTCTACATCATTACATCTTGTTTAAATTAATATATTTCAAACATCTTCCTCCTTTGTTTTACTCTTCCCATGTTAGCAAAAAAAATCTTCGGCATTGAGTGCGGCATACATCCTTTCAACAATGCATCAGCTCAGATTAATGCATTGTAATGTCATTATTAATTCAGTCCTACATGGTCATTTTTCATGTTCTGTTGAAGACAAAAGCAAACAAACAAAAATACAATTCATTCCACACTGTCATCCCTTTGTCCTGACCAGAACAACTCGATCGTGTTGAAGAAGGCATGAACCATATCAACCAAGACATGAAGGAGGCCGAGAAAAATTTAAAAGATTTAGGGAAATGCTGTGGCCTTTTCATATGTCCTTGTAACAAGTAGGTACTGGGTACCGGCTCTGCTATGTGGTGTCCAGTTTTTTGTCACAGTGAATGTCTGAAGTTTTTGTCTTTTTTTTCTTTGTCCTTTTCCATTTGCTTCATTCTGTGGGGATAAAATACTTGTGTTTAATCAGAACAACTGGAACGCATCGAAGAGGGAATGGACCAAATCAATAAGGACATGAAAGAAGCAGAAAAGAATTTGACGGACCTAGGAAAATTCTGTGGTCTTTGTGTCTGTCCATGTAACAAGTAGGTGCTGCCTGCCTCATCTCTTTGAGCACTTAAGGCTGATCCCAAAGGCCTTGTGAAGCTCATCCTTGCTAGGCACATGGACAGGATGAGCATGTGGCATGCAGAAAGAACGATTCTGGTTCAAATGCATTCATCTCATAGCATAGACAACCGACTGGGAATTACTGTAGATGCATTAAAATCAGGCATACTGCAGTGAAAGCTTCACTGTTGACACCTTTTAATGGTAAAAGTTTCAACATTTTACAAAAGTGTACTGAGTGGTTCCATTTTTCAGTGAATAAAAACACTGGGGCTACCTTATTCCTGGAGATACTAAATTTTGAAACCTATTTTCACAAACAAGTTTAATAAAACAAAAAAGCTGAAAAAATGCAGAAAAGGTCATAATAAACATTACTCAAAATTATGGATGAAAATCACATCATCATTCAACTGAAATAGTCCTTGATGAGATCTTGAAAGAAACATGATGTTTCACAATTGGAACCCAATTTGAAATGGTTTTCATCCTGCCACAGGCAACAAATTTGAGAAAACAAACATGTCATGCCAAATTTCTCTTGTTTGGGTAGCACGTACACTAAGCAGAAATGTTGAAATGCATCAAATTTGCTTGCATGCCATCACACTTGAACGAAACCGTCCTCCAAGTAATGCAAAGCTTGTTTTAAATGCCAAATGGAAATGTGATGTGCGGTTATGTGGGCGTAGGAAAATCGGGGACAAAGTGGACTGAACAGAAGTCCTTGAGGAATGGCAAATCCAGCATGCAGCGAGTAGGCACGCAACCAGGTTACAGTGAAAACATTCATAAATGGTTGGCCAGAGATTGCTCAGGAAACAAAGCAGAGTTGAGTGGTTCTGTAGTATTATACTCCCTTTCTGTGTGGCACAGATACTTTGCTCACAGCCAGGGCCTGATGCTACCATGATTATCAAGATCAAATGACAGCGAGCCATCCTGCAGTTCAATGGGTATTTTGCCAGAAATCAGAAAAGCAGGACTGGGTTTCTCTCTTATCAATCACTATTTATTTTGAAGTTAATTCCCTTGGGACACAATGTAGAAACTGCCTCAACTTTAAAAAAATCAATTTTGCTCCTGCGTACCAAGCCATGAATACTTTGGTGAGCTAAACATCTTGCCCAGAATATGTATACTATTGCCTTGGTGTGCAGAATGGCAGAGAGTCAAGGAGGAATGGCAAGAGCTACACGCACACAGAGCCATTTTCAGTGGGACTGCCGGCAATTGGTATCAGCTCTGATACAGCCTTTAGTCCTGCTCTCCTGCACCAGAGGATCCGGCACAGAAGAGCTGCAGGTACAAGAGTCTGCAGCAGAAACTTTACATCTCCCACACTCTATAACTGTTGCAACTTAGAGAGAAACACTGCCCTGGCTTGCTCCTCCTGGAGAAACCTGGCATAACATCTACATCAAAAGTTCACCCTTGAAGTGCAAAAGACTCCAATGTATTTTGCAGAAATCGTCACGTTTTAGAGCAGCTTTCATATCTGTACTGTAAAAGGCTGTTCAGAACTGACAGCCAGCCCTGTGACACGGATGGGGTTAGCACCTGACGTGTGGCCTTAAAACATTTGCCACTTCACTATAATTGCAGTATCATGAAATCAACAGACGCAGGAGCAAAAAGATACTGCATGCTTTCTATGTGGAGGCCGTTCATTTTTAAAGGTGTCTCTTCCCTGCTTTAAGGCAGTATTCTGACCTTTGATTTGATAAACTAGCATTGCTAATTAGTCAATGTGTTCCAAAACACAGCGTAGATGAACAATGCTTTTAGAGACTGTTCCTTGAATCATAAAGCCAGGAATCAATTGGTATGAATAGGATGATATTCTGAGAAGTGGAGTGTAGGAGGGAGAGAAATCCACACAGTTCTGGGCATCAGTATCAACATGATCTCCTAATGCTCTTCTGGCTGGTGGTAAATTAATGGTATGCATTTCAAAAGATGAACCATTTCACATATAATTATACCCTCCTACTTGTAAATACAACTCTGTGAGCCTTACCAAAACATATGGCTTGATCCCACACTCTTAGGAGACCCAAAATGCCCACGGCATGAAACTTTGACTGGACTGCATTCAAAAGGACAACAGCTATTGTCTGTGAGCAGACCCAGACTTCATCTGTTGACTTTAATTGGAAATCTGCCAGAAAACAGAGATCAGGCTCTGGGTATAGAAAAATCACCCACCTCAAACACCGAGACTGTCTCACTCTCATAGTCGCCCAGGTCTAAGGAACAGAGCAATACCTCAAAATGTATGTGTGGCAAGAGAACTCCTTTTACTCATTTCTAGAAATGCCAAAGCTGATGTATAATTTTAGAGAACTGAGAGCAAATAAGCCGACCATCTTCTTTTTAAATCTTCACAAATTTTAACGGGAAATAAACAACAAAATACATAAGTAGGAAAGATCCTCTTCTCACCTATATTTTAATTCTATATTGGAGAATGCAACACATCTTCATGATCAACAGATGCTGAGCTGCCTCAGGGGTCAAAGAACATAGACCGGAGATGGGTTTGTTGTGTCCTTTCCCAAATTCACCAGAAGCACGTTCAGTTTCTCCCCCAAAATCCAAGCCACAGGGCTGTTTATATGACTGATTGGAGCTGACCGAGGAACGGGGAAACCATGGGGATTTGCAGTTCCCAACTGCTTTGTTGGAAACTGCTCCATTTCCAGAATAAAATCAAGAATTTATACCTACAGACCCCCAAAACTTACACTCTCCTGTTAAAAGTATTCAGCCGCACCTGATGACCCCAATGACAGTGATCCTAAATAAGCTGCACATGCTAATCTGCCACCAAAGGTACGCCTGGATTTTAATTTTCTATCCACGGCAGCTCAGTCAAAAATGGCTCTCTGAAAGCTGATGTAACTGTCATAAACAACAAATATAACAAGTTGCTAGGCTATTTTCAAGTCCTGTGGTTTAAAGCTTCTGAAGGAAGTGATGATCCATTTTTGCCTGTGTCTTGCTTATTGTGAAGCCTGTTACTGCTGATGCATTAAGAGTATGATGAACTATGGGGGCAACTGTGCTTAGTGAGAATGCTTCACTACTTATTCATGCCTGTAGCTGGTGCATGAAGAAAATGTAGAAGAATTTCCCTTTCTGATGCTAGATTGCTTGTATCTTTTCTTTTCTCCTGCACTCATTTCACTTCTGCCTATTTTACTTTTTGTCTCTGTGGACAAAGGTTTGTACATCAACTGTCGATGTATGATTACTATTTTCAAGTACCGATATATTATTTGAAATTCTAATGAACCCTATGAATTTTATGAGAAAATCATGCCCAAATCACCCTGGGAAAGGTTAGTGGCTTTAAATGCCTATTATGCCACATACATGTTAAAAAACATCAACAGAAGCCTGGTAAAATGTTAAAACCTAGCCAAATCTGGTTTTCTCTAAGAGGGTGTGTTGCTGTGATGTGATGTACACACTATACTTGGCAGTTTTGTTTTTTATGTCTGTCTGCCAGTATGTTCTCTGTGTTTGATGTCAAAACTTACGTGTCACTGAAATGAAACAATGTTTTCTACTTATCTGTATTTCTTCTCTTCTTGTTTTTTTCTTTTTCCTTACTTTTTTTTTCATCTTTCTGGAAACTAAGTCAACATCCAAAAACCTGTGTGCAGTGTTGTAGACTTGACAATTGCAATTCACCCTACTGGAAACAAAACTTCTGACCATCACAGTTGTTGTGGCAGTAAAGTAAAAAAAAAAAAAACAAACCAAAACCAACCCCCCTCCTTTTATTCAGGCTTATGATATATCGGTATACAATCAATGACTCTATCTGAAAACTCATTTGCTTGATTCAGCTTTTAGCTTGGAGAAGTAAAGAGTTTTACATTTGTCCTTGTCCACTTGATGCTTTGTTACTCATCATCTTTTTTGCATAGGCTTAAATCAAGTGATGCTTACAAAAAAGCCTGGGGCAATAATCAGGATGGTGTTGTAGCCAGCCAGCCTGCACGTGTCGTGGATGAACGGGAGCAGATGGCCATCAGTGGTGGCTTTATCCGCAGGTGAGCCTTTTTATCCACTGTTTTCTCTCTATTCTCCTCATCACTGATATATTTAGATTTCTTCCATATGGTCATGAGTTCCGTGATGCTCATTAACTCCTTCAGTGGTGCTGGGTAATGCGACGGAGCCAATGTTTTCCACTGAGTTGTAGATGCTTAGATTTAGGTGGACAGGGGCTAAAGGCCTGCTTCATCCACTGACTTCCCCTGGCACTGTGGGTGCTTGCCTGAGCTAGTGCAAAGGATGGTTACATTGCTGGAAATCCTGGTATTAGTCCTGAGAATCAGAAGATGCTTGAAAATGTGACCCTAAACCTTCCTCCTTGAGATTGCCCAGATTTGGGCAATAATAAAATAGAAATAATATCTATTTATTTTCTTACAGCAGCAATGTGAGGTTGCAGACTCTCAGGGCCAGTCACCACTGTCGTCCGCACTCCACCTCCCTGCATAAACAATTCACTTTTCCTGGGGGCCTTATTATGGGTCTCATTAACAACAGTTGTCAAATGCTTCAAAAATTAAGTGTCAGAAAAATACTAGTTTATTATTATTATGTCTCAAGATACGTAGTGCTCATTATCCATCCTTGCCAGAAGATGTACCAAAGGATCCAGCATTCCTTCCTTTCTTTTCAAAAAGAAAAGAGCTTCAGGCTCTCTGCCAAAGCACCGAGCCAAGCACAGAACTTGGAGCACATTTTTGACTAGAGGTACACCGCTTCCCTGCTTCTGTCTATCCAGAAAACCTCACTGAATGGGGAATGATGCCCCATTCCTCAGGTGCCGTAAAGCCACAACCATGGAGAAACACTGATGCTTTAGTGGCAACTCCTGTGCACTCAGATGAAAGCCCGTTTGAACACACAGCTATACTAATGGCAACAAAGCTGCAAACTTTCAGCAATACATAGGGATCCAGCAATAAGTACATACTGATTACAGTGCTTATAGAGCATGTATTTAGATGACAATGCTATCAGCTGAATGGATAAAGGCATACCAGTAGAAAAAGCTTTGATCTCTGAAGATTAAGGACACTGAATTAATAGGCAATTATCTTTCCAAAAACTATTATCCACTTATTTTTTTGGCTGCTGTGATAAAGGGGAATCAGTGTGATAGAAACAATGCTGCCGTGCAATCTGGAGCGTGGGATGGAGTTGCCATTTAAGTTTGCTGGGTCTGCCATTCACTTTTTTTTTTTTTCTTTACTTCTGGATGGCAGCCCTACCAAAAAGAAGACTGGGGCATGATAACAGAATAGCAGTGAAGGAACTTAAGCTACACCATAATTGTTCTACAAATAGCCTGTAGCACCCTTTTGGCACTTACATGAACACAAATTGCACCAGAGGCTCAATGCTGTGATTACCTGAGCAGGACCCATGGATCTTGCTTTTTCCTGTGCCAGTCATCACACACCTCTCTGGTCACTGGAGTGTTGAACTGGGGCTCAAGTGCAAGTTTTTTCTTCTAAAAACCAAGTAACTGAATAAGATGGTGCTAAGAGGAGAGAAAAAGGACCTTTACTAAAGCCAGTAAATCTGAGAGAAGCTGCTTCTGTCATTTGCCAGAAATACATTTAATTAAATATGATGTTAGGTCACAGCTGAAGCTTCCCAAATATTTCAGTTAGTCCCAAGGGTAGGAGGACTAGACAATATCCATTAGCTATGTGTAGTTCAAGGACGGGAGCTGGTATAGCTTCAATTCCACATTTCCCATTTACTCTAACCACACACAGGTCCAAATGAAACAGCATTTCATTGCTGGTTTGAGAAGGACCATCCCCACCCATCTAGGACCACCTGGAGAGGTGTAGTATGCGGTACAGAGAAGCTCAGACAGCAGCACTTCTAGGAGCAGTGAGCACAAGCAGCAGAAATGGAGCAGTGATGAACCAAGACAATTAATCCCAACATCCAAAAAATAAGGATGTAAAGGTTTTCAGAGTAGCTACTTATTAATCCGTTTTCTTCAAGGCTGAGCACAGCAGCAAGCTCCTCAGGTGGCAAGCGAAGGAGGATGCAGGGGAGGGTTTGGGTGAATCAGATTTTCAGTGGGAACTTCCTCTGTCTCTGCTTCAAATAATTGTTTTTTTTTTTCCCTCCCAGGGTAACAAACGATGCCCGGGAAAATGAAATGGATGAGAATCTTGAGCAGGTCAGCGGCATCATTGGCAACTTACGTCACATGGCCCTGGATATGGGCAACGAGATTGACACACAGAATCGCCAGATTGACAGGATCATGGAGAAGGTGAGAGCTTGAGAGCTGATGTTTCTAAGAAGACCCCAAAAGGGGCTGTGTTTTCCTTTCTGCAAGCACAGGCTGTGCATGTTGCAATTCTTCTTCAGGTTGGAGGACAAGGGACAGAAATAGCTGCTAGAGCTCCTCTCTCTTCTTCCTCCAAATCATTGTGCCACAGCAGAGCTTGCTGCTGTGGATCTTCAGTAACCTTCAGTGCAGGTCAGGCTGAATACACACTGCTGGATTTCCAAGACAACAGCTGGTGAGGGGACCCCTTAGCACAAATCAAGGCTCCTTCTGCAACAACTTTGGGAAAGGAGAAATGCCCTGAGCTATGCAAAACCGCAGAGCTTGGGTCTGAATGCCTTGGTACTTCCTGGCAAGTTTTAAGCTTTCCTGGAGTTTCCTTCCTTTGGAAATCCCATGAGCAATTGAGAATTTGGCCACCTGTTTGAAGGACCAGTCCCCAAAAGAGGATGGGGATTTATTAAGCAAGGCTTTGCTCTATGGTAAGAGTGCAGCCAGTCTTGTCATACTGCTGCTTATAACCCCATTAGGACAGAAATCTACCAGCTCTCTCAGGATGTGTGTATATGTATGTAAATAACTGAAACTCAGCATTGCTATTGCAAAATCACCATCTAAAAAGGCAGAGAGCACCATTCCAGTGCCAGACCTGCATTGCAGATTTCTGAAGCAGATAGCAGCACCCTCCAAACCCGCCCTGGGAACTCACTGCCGTCCCCAGATCCCAAGATCTGCAAGCCATCTGCATTCGTGCTGGCAGAGCTCCAGGCGCAGGCACAGCCAGGCTGAAGTGACATAAGAGGCTAGATCTTCATCTGGTGTAAAAATCAATACAACGCTTGACTTCAGCTGAGATTTACACTACCTGAGGATCTAACCCAAGGACTTAAATGCGCTGCTTAGAGTTAAAGCTGACCTTAAGTGGTAGAGTTTGTACTCTTGAGGCTTTTTACACGTGCAAGCCTTCTCACGAGCAGGATGCCCATGCCTGTTTTTCATGTCAATTAACTACATCAGAGTGAAAAACTTACAGAAAATACTGCACTGAGGGATTCACTCATCTTTCCTTATTGGAGTTTGATTACAGAGAGTACTAGGTGAAGTATACGTTGCCTTAGAGGTGGGAAGCTTGTCTCTGACAGAGAGACAGTCACATAACACGTGACATGGCTTTGCATCAGTCAAAAGTTTTGGTTTATAAAGCTGCTTCTGTTAGTTTGACTGTATTGGAAAATGCCCAGTATTACTGCAATGCCATCCTGCAGCATTCATATTTCTGGGAAAAACAGGAGCACAGCAGCAGGGACTTACTGTGGTTATTCATACACAAAGCACTAGAAAGCAGCACATCTTATCGACATTGCAAGAAGGGACTGGAAAATTATACAGCCTCCATCATAACTACCTTTAAATAAGAACTCTAGGACCTGCATCATTTTCTCGAAGCAAGTATGAGGACATGCACTATTACATACTACCTGCTACCCTACTCATGGCATAACATAGTGGCAGAAGACATGCCCTGTGGATGGAAATCAGCTGCATCCTATCTGTGCCCAGAGGATGCTATCACAAACTGCAGTGGGCCTAGCAAGTCACTGTTCTCCTGTCAGTTGAAGCTTGCAAACACCTGGATTTTGAAAACATTGACCAGGCCCTTTGTGCACAGGGGCCAAATCTCTAGACAGTGCATGCTGAGAGCATTTGGCTAATTGAGATCTGGCCTTCCACATCTATGCCTTCTCCTTACAAAGTCAGGCATTTCATACAGCAATAGAAAAGCAACAGTGCAAGCAAATGGGATTCATTAAATCCAGCCTCACAGGCAGGCCTCATCAGGCAGAGCCCTTGCCTAAAGAAGTGACACGCTTCTGAAAGATGGACACAGAGGAGTCGTCATGAAAGCAGCACAAAACCAAGGCAGTCTCCAGCCTTAGTGAAAATCTGCCAGATTTCTCAGTGTAAGGACATGCAGTAATGAGGTACTAGAAAAGGAAATACAGTAAATTAGGAAAACCCCTATAAAAGACAGAAACGACAGTGGGACAGATAATACTGAAACCACAAATGCATACATATCTATTTTGCAAAGAAATACAGCAATAGACCATTGTCCCTAGCTGGCGGTGGGCATACAGCAACGCTGGCGTGGTTTTCTTTTCCTGACCAGCTGGAACAACATGCTTTTGATCAATTATAATCATTAGAAAGACCCTTGGCTGGCACGCTTTGCAAAAGCTGGGGTGCATTGCAAAGCTAGCTCAGAAGCTCCTACAGCATTTACGTTAAACTGGATGCACACATCCGAATCAGAGCAATCTCATAATGCAGAGATGTAATCTGATCTATCCACAGTAATCAGGATAGCAGTGAATAAAAAGCTTTATCCTTCCCTCAGATCAGAGAGAGGAGGACAAAAACTAAAATGATGATGTGATGAGTATGTCAAATGGCCCAGACATCATCACCAGAAGACCCTGGCCCTAAGATGACCCATAAATAGGTGGCTGGGAGGAAAGTAGGAAGGGCTCAAAGCATTCTGTCTTGACCTAGGTGGGAAGGTCTGTACAAAGACTCTCAACTGACTTCGATGCAACATCATCCACCAGAGTTAGACCTCAGTATTCCTGTTTAGGAACATTATGCTTACTCAATATTAATGTAGTTCATGACAAACATAACCTCTTCTAAACCCATTAACTTATTTTTTAGGTAGTCTTTTGGCAAAAGCCCGCAAAACTGTACTATGGTAGACAAGGTCAGACTGATGGCTAACATAAAGAAGCGTGGCTTATAATGAGTAGTTATGCTGATTTACGCTTGTTGAGGATCTGGCACATGCTACTGTACTAAAAATATACATCTACATAGCATTTGCCAAACCAATTATGGAGAAAAGCCCAAGATATTTAAGAATGATTTACTACACATCAGTATAACCATTTTTAAAGGATTTTTAAATGTATGTGGGAAAGTTGCTTCACCATTCTGTCTTTGCAAATTGGAGATTTAAAATAAATCTGTGCGATTTGGATATACCCCAGAGATGTGGGAACAATCATCAAAACTAACAAAACGCAGCCACCAAACCACAGAAGAGAGTTTACTATTTTAATTCATGTTTTTAAAGCAGCAATGCAGTTTTCACCTTTCCCACAGGTTGATTTTAAAAAATGAAAACATTTTCCATCTAGTCCCACTGCTAGCATAAGTCGGCACAGCATCATGGGCTCGAATGGAGGTTTGCCAGTTTTTGTCAGCTAAAACAATGTCGTTAAGTCTCCAAAACTAGCTTCTGCAGAGCTACGGAAAGCTGTGGTCAAAGTCTCTTTGCACTCAAAGAGAACTCCTGAACCTCCCAAGTGGTGCCATTTTATTAACAGCATTTTCTAATCATGGCAAGTGTTACCCCATGGAAGACAGTGAAGTTAACGGTTCAGCCTACACTGGACTAAATTCTAGTTTGATTGCTTCAAATAACAGTAGAATCCCTGCCTTTTCTTTATTCCTGTTTATGCTGCTGCTCAATGAGAGAGGTTACTCTCTCCTGCGACTACACTGGTGAACTTTTTTGGGAGAAAGGAATAATGGCATCACTCCTACTTATTCCCTTCCTTTCACATGTAGAGCAAAGAGATCCAGACTGGTGTATTTTCAAAGAAATTTATCTTCGCCAGGGTACCCTATATCAGACGATCTAGCTTCCCTGCTCCAGGGATTCTCTACACTGACCAAAATTTTAGTTTTGACTGCATGCCTGGTGATCTAAATTAGAACAGAGTGCAGGTCCACTGAATCTTACAATGCACTGAAGCTTTTCACCAGTCAAACTCACGTGCCCTTCGTCAGTTCTCATCCTGTCATCCATTACCGTCCATACCGCTAGCACTGTCAATAGCACCAGCTACAGACCTGGCACAGCATTTACAAGAGTTCAGTGAAGCTGAATACAAACATAAAAGCTCTACTCAAAGGCTACCTGAAGTGTCAGAAAACCAGGAAATCTGTAATTTCCCTTTGGGTCCCTAATACCACTATAAGAACAGCTCTCCGGTATTTTCAAGCTTCTTTATTTTCCTGACCTAGCCAAAACTAGAGAAGTGCCCACTAAGCACGATAGATGGTTTCTTTCTGCCCTGTATTCACCTGCTTCTTTCCTTTGTGTTTCCCTAGGCTGATTCCAACAAAACCAGGATTGATGAAGCCAACCAGCGTGCAACAAAGATGCTGGGCAGTGGTTAAATGCAGTGAAGTGCATTTCCTTTTACCACTGTCCAACAGGGCAGTACCTTCATGCTTTTATCATGGTATTTACCTACTAGGTTTGCACACATGCACATATCAGCCCCATTGTAAATGTTGTCCTGTGTAGTTTGTCAGCTTTCCAAAAATGATACTTGTAATTATTTTTTTCTAGATATATTTCTTTCCAAAGGTTGTACATAGTGCTGATTTGATGGCTATAGCTCACTATGATGTTTTTTGGGGGTTTTCCTTTCCTTGTTTCTGTTTTGGGTTCCTTTCCTTTTCTCCTTCTCCTCATTTTTTTTTAAATGATGTTTGCTGAATGACAACACTGTTGGAATGCTAAACGTGCTGTTAACCTTTAAATATACAGTATTGTTCTTGTAAAACTGTGACATTCCACAGAGCTACTGCCATGCTCCTGTCTTTGGGTATCATGATGTTTAAGCACTTAAACCTGCTGTCTTCAGTTCTTCATTGCCATTATCTGTTGTTATGATTTCATGATTAGACAATGTGGAATTATATTACTATAACAAGCATTGCACTAAAAAGTGATGTGATTTATGCATTTATGCATGAGGAATAAATAGACTTTTAGACTCCTACTTAAACAAGACTTTTCCCATGGCAGTAGCACACCAACAATGACAACAAAAGCATGCTCAGTATTCGGACTCTTTTGGGACTATGTTATACCAGCAAGTTTGCAGTCGTGCCACTTTTTTCTTGTTGATATATATATAGTTATTAATCATGATCATTTTTTTTAATTATGAAAAAAGAGGGATTTGGCACTTACCATTTAGCCATTGCCAGCAAAATAAAAGCTCGGCTGAAAATATGTCAAAGACAAAAAGAAATAAGTGTAATATATTGGGTTTGTCTGCTGCTTTTGAAGACTATCTTTTGGAGGAAACGACTACCATATGAAATGGTGCAAAGAAATGTAATTTTTATAAGGCTCTCTCTCTTACTAGTCGCTATCCCCATGTGGTTTGTTATCGGTACAGTTCTCTGTTGCTTACCTAGAGCTATGCACACCAAATCGCTGAGATGTTTAGTAGCTGACTTAATTAAAAAAATAACAAAAAAACCTAAATGAATGAACTCTAGATAAACTGTGAGATAAATATAATTTACAGCATGTAATATGAAATTCCTTATGTCTCCTGTCAGTTTGTGAAGTGATTGACATTTTGTAGGTAGTTTAAAAATTATTAAAAACTATAGATCTCAGAATCCACGCTTGCTTTATCCATTTGTTGCCCTACGTGTCAGTGACAGCTAGTTATTTGCCACTTACCTGGGAAAAGGAGAAGTGCAAAGTCCAAAGATTCTTTACAAACTGGTTCTGTGTTACACATGGGAAACTAAAGATTTCTGTTTGCAATACCGTATCAAAGTAACTACTCTAAAAAATAGCATTTTACACTTAGCACATTTCAGTCGAATGTTATTTTAAGTAACCTGGCCAAACATTGAGTCAAAATATATTCTCTTCCATGAACAAAAGAAAAAATGAAATAAATGTTTTGGTACAGAACAATACAGTTCCTTAGTCAATAAAGTCTATTTCTGTAGTGGATCTAGCCACGTGTTAATACACCTCTTTTCAGGGAACACTTTGAACTACAGAATTTGTACAGTTGGCTAAAAATAGTTTTCTCAAATGGCTAACAACAACTAGTGTTTACTGCCAATGAAAAGTGTTATCATATTTTCCCAAGGGTTTTTTCCCCTATATGGACAAATTATAATTAACTCTGCATGAGTGACAGTTCACTCGTGTGTCTCACATGGCCCTAAGTCAAAATATACAGAGAACATAAATGCTTGCATAATTAAAATCACATGATAATGTAGACAAGCTATGTTTTCTTTAGCAGCTTTTTATTTTTAGTATCTATTAAAAATTCATTTATGCAAATATTTCCCCCCACTACTTCAAACCAAAGAGCAAACTTCAAGCAAATGCTTTTAATCTGCTGACCATTTTTAATCATGTTCATTCAGGGAATCTAATATTTGTGACAGCGCTATCATTCTGCAATGTCAAAGCCTACTGAAGGAGGGCAATAATCCTACTGGAAAGTGCATCAGTTTGGGAACATACAAATACAAGGATATTTGAGAAGGGCAAGAAAGGTGTAAGAAAATAATGAAGATATTAATGGAGATATTATTCCCCTCTGTTTCACAAGAACGCATCCTATCTGAAGAAGATCATACTTCCAAAAGTCATTATAGCTAATCAAAAATGTAAGCTGTTGCTGCAAAGGCAAAAATTATGTTTTGACATCTGTTTTGTCTTGAACAAAGATCAAACCCCAAACTATTGGAACTTTTTGCCAAATTGAAAGTTTAAAGGAGAAAAATACTGTAATGTTTCATTGTATTTATCTTTGTATCCTCCTCCGCTATATGCGGGGTCTCTTAGGAGCTGGCTGAAAATGATTTAAGTAAATAAGTTTAATATATTGCATTTCTCTGATGTTTCTGAAAGTTGACTTTTCTAGGATTAATTAATCTCAAAATAATTCAAAGAAGGGCTCGATCTCATGCAGTTTGTTATTAGAACAATCCACTGTTTGTTAAGTTTTGCACACACCAAATCCCTGATGTAGCAGCTGGCTCAACAGGAAAAAAAAAAGGTTTTAAACAGAATATTGCCTCAAATGTGGTATTTCCCTTTCGCCCCCCCCTTTTCTCCTCTGGTCAGCCTGTTTCCCACGATGCGCTACGAGCTTTCCCTGGGGCTGAACAAGCACGGTGCACAGTTACCCACTTGAGGGGCAAGGCTCACGAGGAAGGAAAGGGACAGAGCAAGGAGTTGGAGTAACAGCTCCCGTAAGATAAAATGGTGACACTGACTGTGGAAACAGAAAGCACCTAGATTTTTCTGTAGGTAAAGCCTTCTTTTCCTGGTAATAAATTTCCCTTTGACCACATTATATTTTCCAATCGTTACGTTTTGTCTTTGTACCGGTGCCATCTGGAAATCCAGGTTTGAGAGAAAAAAAAAGAAATAAAAGAGAGCTTGAAGACACAAAGCTTCATGAAATATCACTTATTTCTAGACTTTCATTGCAATTTCATCGACAGTTTGTGTGCAACACAGAAAAATCCTCGTGTTGATTTGAGGTAGTCATAGGGAAAAGGTTGTTTCATATTATCAAATGCCAAAGCTGAATGAATTACCCAGCTGGATAAGTTAAAGTTTTCCTTTAAAACTGAAGTCCAACTCAAAGACAAACTTCTTCTGAGCTCTAGAAATTCACAATAAATGAATTCTTTCATATCATGCATTATCCTCCTTGTCTAGGCTGGAAATGGAAATATCAAAAAAATCCTTAAGAAGTTTATTCCTCAACAGAACAGAATTAATGTAACATCTCATGCAAAAAAAAAAAAAAAAAATCACCTTCATTAAATACCTTGCCCGATTCCAGCAATGATAAACTAGGAGAGAAAACCGGACAAGCTAAATAAAATCAAGGTGGCTTATATGAAGCAAACCTTAAAACTTTTAGGATGTTGATGATTCCCAGCGTTAGCATAAACACACAGCTTCTACACTCAAGAGAGACTGTTACAGCTTTCCAGATTGACACAAATGCAAGAAAAGAAACAGTGGATCATACACAGCACCTTGTGGTTTCATGGAGCACGTCTTACAAAAGCAGATGGACTTGAGGTAGAAGTATGGAGTGAAAATATTTGTTTAATATTCCATGAAGATTTCGTGGTATTACCGTATATAACAGAAAATGATAACTCTAAAAACTGGTGAGAACTGGTGGGTGTTGGGTTTTTTTTTAAGAAATGTAAATTTTATTAGCTTACATGGGTTAAATATGATGCATCCTTCATTTCTGAAGAAACCCAAGTATACCAGAGTTTGCATGGCAAACCGTAAAGCACTCCCTTAGAGAGATGTCTGTAACGCATGACACGCTTATGACAGATACGCCTTAAATTCTCCAGAAATATAGATGACAATTATTCTCCAAAATATTATGTGTGCCACAGTAGTAACTGGAAAGCTGCCTGGTGGGAAAGGACCTGGGGGTGTTGGTCAACTGCTGGCTGAACATGAGCCAGCAGTGTGCCCAGGTGGCCAAGAAGGCCAACACCATCCTGGCCTGTATCAGGAACAGTGTGGTGAGTAGGACTTGGGAAACGATTGTCCCCCTGTACTGGGCACTGGTGAGGCCCCACCTCAAGAACTGTGTCCAGTTTTGGGCCCCTCACTACAAGAAAGACATTGAGGTGCTGGAGCATGTCAAGAGAAGGGCAATGAAGCTGGTGAGGGGTCTGGAAAACAGGTCTTATGAGGAGCAGCTGAGGAAGCTGGGGTTGCTCAGCCTGGAGAAAAGGAGGCTGAGGGGAGACCTTATCGCTCTCTACAAATACCTGAAAGGAGACTGTAGCCAGGTGGGGGTCAGCCTCTTCTCCCCAGTAATAGGCAATAGGACAAGAGGGAATGGCCTCAAGTTGTGTCAGGGGAGGTTTAGGTTGGATATTAGGAAAGAGTTATTAAGCATTGGAACAGGCTGCCCAGGGAAGTGGCAGAATCACCATCCCTGGACATACTTAAAAGACAGGTAGATGTGGTGCTGAGGGACATGGTTTAGTGGTAACTTGGCAGTGCTACATTAATGGTTAGGACTCAATAATCTAAAAGGTCTCTTCAAACCACAACAATTCTATGAAATCCTCCACAGGCTTTGGGTTTTAACTTTAATCTGGAGAGATGGCTCAAGACTTTTATTTGAGGGATCTAGAGGCAGACGCATCAACTCCTGCACTTTTTCCTCCCTCTTTCTTCTATTGTGTGTACATATGCACATATAAATCTTTTACTTTAAAGGCACTGAAAAGGGGAGAAATGAGTACTTAGTAATAAGGAAAATTATGTGTGTCAGAGACAGCTTAAGTATATGCACTGCTGCTGTGTATGTCTGTGGGCGTAGGTATGCAGGATGCGACTGCTGTCTTCTGAGCCATTTTGTTGCCTTTCTAAAAAGAGATGGGGACAGTTTATTTGGAAGTTAGCAGAACACAAATAGAGTATTTTTAAACCTGCAATAGCTACAAGAAATGTAGACACAGGAGATAAACCTTGCTGAGAAGTTAGGGTGTTGGGCCAGTTTGATGGGGATGAAGGGGTCATGTTCTGGCTGATTTACCTTGAGAAGCACTTGTCAAATACTGTTGGATCCCCTCTGTAACAGTATTCAGAAAGATTATGTTTATGCTGTCAAATACCAAGAAGTTTTAATGCATTTAGTTTTGAACGTTATTTTGTAATTAAAAATCCAAACAAA
Organism: Tringa tobata; assembly: GCA_033628505.1. Taxonomy (NCBI): domain Eukaryota; kingdom Metazoa; phylum Chordata; class Aves; order Charadriiformes; family Scolopacidae; genus Tringa; species Tringa tobata. The sequence continues at coordinate 10,291,408 of JAHREE010000280.1, forward strand.
AAATAACAAAAAAAAAAGAAAAGAAATTGTTACATGGGACTATGCTGATTCCCACACATTCAGGACCTATTCCAACATCACCGTGGCCCATGCAAAACTGCATAGAATGAGGAAAGCAATTTGGTGAAGCAACGGGTAGCACATGGAGGGTGTGCTCATTTCCCTGGTAGGCTTCACAGCTGCTTGCTGAAACTGAAGAGTATCAACCAGGGTCTCAGGGTTTGGTTAAAAATGCTGCTGTGGGGATCTTTCATTAGAGTCCCAGCTTTGAACTGCCTTTTCTCCTCAGCTACCAGAGCACTGACTCCTACTCCAGCACACCCTGTACCTCTGTCCCCTGCTCCCCTGGCTTCTCTCAGCTCTCTCCTCTCCCTCCCACATCCCCCAGTACCTACCCAATTGCTTGTTGTCTTCATGTTTTTCTCGTGCTGAATTAGCCCGCCTTCAGTGCTCTCCATCATTTCACTCGCTTCACATCCCTCCATCTGCATGTTTTTCACCCCTGGGCTTTCAGTCAGGCTCTCTCTCCTCTATGACTTCAGCAGCAGAAGCACTGAGGAAACAGCCTCCTGCTTTCCACTCCCCAGCTGAGCACCGTGACAGTGTCACCCGGAGGGACACCTGCAAAAAAGTCTTGCTCAGCCCTGACAGTCCCAGAAGGCAGCATGCATGTTGCTAAGGGAATTTTTTGGATAGTCTATTGAAAAGGATTTAAAACGTCTCTGTAGGAGGTTGCAAACAAAGATGCTTGGACAGCTGAGGCCAGACAGGCAAGCACTGGGTAGGCATTTCCCAGGAAGGCAATAATTGAGAGACCCTCCAGCCTGGTCCACAGTGTCTCTGGTCCACAGCACTAGAGGATCTTTCGTAAGACAGGCAAAATAACTCCCCTTCCTTCTGCCCCAAATTTCATTCATTAAAACAATCAAGATTTTGGTTTTGTGATTTTTTTCTACTGAAACTTTCAAAAGTTTTTTAAAAAGCAGGTAGAAGAAGTAGATTTCCCCCACCCCACCTGGAATAGATACTCAGCACTAGGTTATTTCATCCAAAATCCAGCTTAAGGTGGCATAAGAAAGTTAAAATGAAATACTATATTGGAAATCATTTAGTAAACTCCTCTATAGGTAGTCCTAAGTTAATTTGCTAAGTTAACTTAAATACAGGCAGCTGTAAGTTCCACTTACAGCACAGTAGGTTTTCCATCTAAATTCTGATCAAAAGTTCATTAAAAGGAACAAAATGGTTCTTTCCGACATTTGTGGGGGGTTGATTAGACCTCCAAAGCACGAATACGTATAAATCCCAGTGCATTAAAGGTATCCTTGCATATCAAAATCAACAGTATGCAAACATGAGCAAAACTATCTTTAAAAAAAACATACCTATTTTGACTTTACTGTACAATACTCCCAGACATAACTATATCAACAATAATAAATCCAGCTGTTTACAATATTTTGTTAACTACTTTTCATGTTCTGAAGGACCCCTAAAAGCCTAGGTGGTTCTAGAGTCACTTTATAAACTCCATGAAAACACATGTTGAAAAGTTAATTTTGAAGAAACAGCATCTGTAATTCTGAAATTCAGCCTTAAGCCCTTATCTTAAAATTTATTTTCAGTGTCCACTGCTCATTTCTGTTTCTTGGTTTGAATTAGAATGGGGGGAAACTAACCATAAACATATAATTTAATGAACTGCTGCTTCTTTTGGGCAACGCTTACAGCCTGACCCTCAGAAGTCAACCCATATTTATTGACTCTTGCTGGGCCTTGAGTCAAAGAAGAGAGAAAGCCTATTCACCCTCAGACTAAATTATAATTAGGTTTTAAACCCCTACGCACACACCAGAAACACTGGTAGGTCAGACAGCTGGAGAAAGAGCTGAGACCAGAGGAGGGTGCAGAGGACAAGAAATTCAAGCTGAAAACGGCCACAATAAAACCCACGCTGCGAAGCAGAGCTGTTGCGGTGGATGTGAGGACACAGCGGGAACACAAGCCAAAGCTCTGCAATAGTGTTCTGCTCTGCAGTGACCTGATTTAAAGACACAGAAAACGAACAAGACAGTAAGGACTTGACAGTAGAAACCACCGCACACGTGGACAGTTGCTTGAGTAAGCAAAGAACTTGAGCAAAATCAGGGGCTCAGTTGATACTAAGTTGGAAACCGTCAGATTATGGATATTATGAAATTACTCTAGAATAGCTCTGGCTAAACTCAATAGTAAAAGTTAAACCAAGAAAGGAAAGAGAACACACTACTGACATATCTCAGTAGCTTATTCAAAATATTTTCTTATCGTTCCCTTTCTGTTTAAAGCCAATCAGGAGAACTAAATAACCTTACTTCAACGTTAAGTTAGTAGCAGTGTATTGCAGGAAAGGGTCTGACTTGTTACGCATTCGGTGCCAGCCAGATGTTCTCCCTGCCCATCAAATTCTTGCACCACCACTGCTTCTGTCAGAGCAGCACCTCAAGGCTCTTCCTGAGGTCACCGTCCCTTTAGCACAGCTGCACACACAGGCTGCCACTGCCCCAACAAGCTTACAACCTAAGCAGACAAGACAGGCGAAGGTGTAGTTATAGAAAAGGAACTGTATGTAGGCAGTTTGCTCAAAAGCTAATATCCATATGTCAGAGGGAGAAACTGAACTGGCACAGGGCTATCTTCTTTTCTTTCAGTCATCTCTACTGACATAGGTTCATCTTAGTCATCTTAGCTGAGCCCAGCTGGCAAACGTGTTGACAGTGTAGAAGTCAGAGCGAGCACAGTTCTTTTCTTCACAGCTATCTAGAGATTCTGCAACGATGCGAGTCATCCTACACCAGTAAATATCCAACACAGAGACCACGTTTCTGCAGAGTTTTAAATGCAAAAATGGCTGCTGAGAATTCAGCTCATTATTAAAGGAGTAATATATGTAAGAAGTATCATTGCTATGTACCAGTTTTGATCTGTCCAAAACAACTAAGCACATTACTAGTTCTTTAGAGTTCCAGTCCAACAAAATACTAAGGAAAACCTAAGAAATGAGTGGAATTGCAGCCACCACAAATATTTAAGCTGTACTTTACCTCTTGCCAGGCCCTGTTCAGTACTGCTAGGAAATGCTCAGTTTGATAAATCTTGCCTAAGACTAATTCCTGAATCTCTGAATACTTTGAGAGGTACAAAACACTTTAACATGATTTCAAAATTATTTCTGCAAATCTTTCAAAATACAGAAAATCTTCTGCATGTAGAGAAAGTGCAAGATGAAGGTGACAGCACTAGAGATTTTATGATTTTTATGAAATTGTGACAGTGCTAAGCAGAACATTTGTTCTCCTTTATTTCTCGAGTCTTCTGACAGTGACTGCTAGCCAAATATTCAAACCTGAGCCACAAACTAGCTAGTTTCAATATTAAGTCTGAAATGGAATTCCTCAATCTTATTTTACTTAAAGGGAAACTAACCAGGATATGTGACCAGGCAACAAAGGGACACAAGCAGCCGTAAAATTAATCTGAAAATCTAGGAAGGTGCAGATCCATACCAGCTCTGTAATATAGGCATGTCTTCAAACTCAAATACTCTGAACAACTGTCACTACCCTGTGAAAACTCTCTAGGATTAAAAATCCACTTTATGTGTCGTACAACACTGATACAATCAGCTTTGTATGAAGGGATTCACAAAGCACCCAAAATCAACATATCATGGAAGTTACAAGAATTAAATATGACAGAGATGTACAAGCAAACAGTTGTATTATACACAAGGACACTGACTTGCTGCCAGTGAGTCACACAAACATAGCAAATATTAATAATTGAGGCAAAAAAAAAAAAAGGCAGAAAGCAAGCTGTGGAAGGGACAGCTCTCTAAACAAACCTTGTTGATCCTTTCACTGAGGAGTGGCTGGCAGAACTTCAGTCTGAATTGAACACTTAAGAGACAACACAAAAACCTCAAGCCTTTTGTTATTTATTATCTTTGGTTTTGTCCCATCTCTTACAGAATATCCTTGCAGCATATTTTTCCCCCCCTATGGGTGGTACTTTCTATAACTACTCTTTCTACTTACTTGAATGGCCAGACACATTAAATCTATTTTTACACTAAGAAAACGAAGTCTTTTGAGCATTTTTTTTCTTGTAAAAAGTGTTTCCTCATGAAGAATTTTCATTGTTCTAGTAAAAAAAAGAGCAAAAAGCAAAACTCAACACTTTGTTTAGGCAAGCCTTACACAAAGTCTAGTGATTTTAAAACTTGAAAGTACCACCAGGGGATCTTGGTCTTTTGAATGAGCTGAATTTCTGTGCTGACAGATAAAGTAGTAGTGGTGCAGTCATATGTAATAGGATGTACTGTGGGACAAGGAAGATTATCCCTGGTGGGTGGTAGGGGAGGGGTGGGAGCATGGTGGTGTGAGGATTAAAAAAAAAAAACCAACAAAAAACAATGAACAAAAAACCCCAAAACCCCAGAAACAAGCCCCCAAACCAGAAAGTGCTCAAAAGACTTGGACAGCAACTTCCATGGAAAGAAACAGCATTTCTGGATCAAACACTGCTGTGGCTTTGTTTCCCCCCTGTAAATTTTATCTTGGCTTCCAGGTGAACGACACTTTTTTTTCTTTGAAATTCAGATTTTTGGATTTTTGGCAGGGAATAATTTTTTTCAGAGTGCCCCTCCATTTTTCAACTATCTCTGTCTCTTTCAAGAAACACCCAGCACCTGCAAAGGCCATGTACTGCAGCATCTGATTTTCACAGCTGAGAGTAACTGTGGCAAAAAGGTTATTTTGTAGCTCAGAGCAAAGAAAATATGCTGTCAAGACAAACTACAGCTGTTTAAATCATTCCTCTGTGTAGCAATGGTTTCCCACAGGGAGAAGTCCCAGAAGTACAGTTTTGCATCTGCAAATGCCTTAGCTGCTCTTCTGTCCAGCACAGCATGGAGAAAACCAAGAAGATGAAGTCACGCTTCCACAGCTTGTGGTTTGGTTTGGTTGTTGTTGCTGTTTTTTGAACAAATACTTCAGAGAGGACAGAACATTTCTCCTCCCCAGTCTCAAGCAGCCCCACTAAAATCAGCATGGTGGTACGAGCGGTACTTAGTGTTAAACAGAGCACAAACACTCCAGCTGTCAATGGGCTTCTGATGTTGACCCCCACATGCTACAGGATTTCACAACCATACTCAGGATAGCTAACAGCAACACTAAGAAAACGCTTAAAGATATTCCATCTAATTTCATTCCAAGTGACTTAAGTGCCCAGACAGGGGACACCTTTGGGAGATGCCCATGTGTTTTGGCCAAATGTTATTAAAAAATGCACCAAATGTGACCTGGAGCTGCTCATGACAGCAGATAGTGTTGGATAGTGATTGCTTCTGCTCATGACAGCAGACAGTGTAGGGTAGTGATTGCTTCTGCACATCCATAACCATGGCATGGCTTTATGCCAGGGCATGCCCTCTTGACACATAAGGTTGTCCCATCATCTCTATCAGAGCATCCTCAGGACAAAAATCAGACCTAAACATCTATATTTGAAAAAAAAAAAAAAAAAAAAAAAAAAGAGAGAGAGAGAAATTAGAATTAAATAAGCTCCATTTTTCTTTTCAGGCAGGGTCAAGATGTGTATAGGCTATGCCAGGAAAGTGGGGCTATATAAATACACAAGTATATTAAAAATGTCAGCAATAGCAACTCAAGGGTAAATTAAAAAAAGAAAACAGCTTCAGGTCTGTCATTTTCAGCAAAGAGGAGAGGTGCTAAGACCCATAGTAGTGTAAGAAAGGGCTCTGAAGCAGCAGTCTGATATTCAGCAGTTCCTGTGGGAGTACAGCCTGAGCTCTTAGCTGGCTCTACTCAAGGAGCATATGTTCAGGTGTTCACTGCCATTCAGAAGAGCTCCTTTTCCCCAAATGCCAGGAGGCATCTCCTGACAGCACAGGTATAAAAAAATAATAATAAAAAAACAACAAAACAAAAAGCAAACAAAAATCTCCACAACTTTCACACACTCCCCAAACTATACTCTGAATTTGCAGAAATTACTGTGACCCCCCACTCACCCTCAGGGAAACAAATAGGATCCTTGCATAGACATTGGATTTGGCCAAGCAGGGGTGCAAGGACGCACAGCACACCACAGTCTGTGCTCCCTCAGAGATATGCTCATCGCAATTTGTTTTAGAAGTCACTGACACAGGCTAGGGGCTCTGCCTGTCTTGGCACATCAGCTTTTAGCTTTCAGGGCTCGCTCTTCCAGGAACCATGTCTACTTGTGTCACTGTGTCCGCTGCAGTCAGAAGGCTGAGGAGCAAGTCCAGCAGCAGACCCCATGGCTTGCTGCCACAGCCGTGCCCTGCGGGGCTGCAGTCATCAGGGATGAATGGAGACCGGTGGCTCTGCACACCCTGGTTTGACCTCCTCCAAGCTCCCTGCACCACATGCCGTCCAGTCGACCAGCGAGCCATTAAGGGCTGAGCTGAAAATGCTGAAGCAAGATTTGTTAATGCAGCTCTTCAGCGAAGTGCTGGATTAGCCCGGATTAGCATCTAACATTGTGGCTGCACATAATGAATTATGTAAAAAGGCCCTGTTGGTGTAAAGCAGATGTACTACCACATGACTTCAGCTGCAGGCACAGCTAGGAATAAAACAGAGTGGGTTCTGTTAGGGGGAGGATAAAAAATATAAAAAACCCCAAACCAAAACCACCAAAGGATTTTGTATACTTCCCAACATGCACTGTATCATATTGCTTATTCTAAGGATATTTGAAAACAAACCAATGCAACGATTTCAGGATAGGAAGCAAGACAGAGTTCACCCCTGACAATTAAAGGAAATCATGTTTCTTTGCCTCTCTGTTCACAGTTGCATGACTCAGGAAACACCATATGAGCCTCCAGGAACAGCAACCACTCTTGAAGAGATACTGAAGATACAGTCTAATAATTTTCCATTTAAACAAAAATGCTTTCATGTAATAAGATTAGTCTATGCATTTTGATAACATGCTTCCCTTCAGACTTGGGTCTTCTATCAACTTAAATGAACCCAACTGCCAATTAAACAAACAGCGCAGACATTCATCAGCCAGTAAGAATAAATATGGAAAAATTAACCAGCGGGAAGAAGGAAAGACAAGACAGCTAATGTTTTCAAAACAAACATAAATGAGATTAATTTAGATTGAAATGTGGTCCACATCCCCGCACATGGAAATGTTAATATTTGCAGAATATGAACCCCAGTCCAGCAATATCAGACATCGCTTACCACAGGCAAACTTCACACAAGCAATTGCTAACTGATGTAAAAATACATAAGAAATAATTTGTCTGCAGTGACCAGATAAAACGGCAAAGGCAGCTAGATACTCTGTACAGTCAGCAAAGGTAAAATTATGTCATTTAACTGTTCATTCAGAGAAGAGCCTTTCCCTTTCACTAGACAGATCAGTCACAGGGAGCTCCCCAGTTGCTAACCACTACCAAGATTCCCATTCCTAAGCAACATCATGAAGTATCTTGCCAAACCACAGCCACCAGTTCCTCTAAAGCTTAGACTTTAGGTCTGCCACTGTCTGAGGCTGAGACACAGAACTGAAAGTACATTAATAATACTTGTGCTTGATGTGTTGTCAAAGGAAAGAAGACAGACACCCAGCTTCATCTTATGTGGTGCTGCTCCACCTTCCAGCAGCAAGAAAAGTGAGAACCTGCTGCATGTTTGCCAGACGAAAGCAGCAGGGCTCTATGGGAATGCACTGAAATGGTTCTAGCCCTTCTGGAGAGACATTGCTCCCTGTGAAAAGGATGCACGCTCTCCACCGGGAAATTCACTTACTGATCACACCAGAATCAAATCTCTTCCTGCTCTCTCAGCACTTAGATTCAGCCACTAGATGAGATACGCAGATGAGACTCCACTGCCAGCACTCCATATGTACACATCATTCTTCTATTCCTTCACATAACACAATTTACTACTAGTGCTAATTGTTTAGCTAAGATCAGTTTGTGGATGAAGAACAGCCAAAATACGAGGAGTAGTGAAATAGAAAGACTTGAGGCTTGCTTTGTTCAGTCTGCATTTTATGCCAATGGGAATGCCAATCAGTGAAAAAACCAAGGGAGGCTCTAGAGGTTTCATCCCATCCCAGCTGATGATTTAGACTTCATCACACATACTTTGCAGTACGTTTATACAAATTAGCTGGCACAGTACTACAATAGAAGTGTAATGTGGTAGAAACAAACTAATGGCTAACTAGCATGGGAGCAATGCCAGCATCAACACGGCAGTTGTTAACCAGCCAGGAGGCCGGTTAAACAGCAATAATCCAATAATCCTGTATTGCCATCTCACATCTGTGATAGTTTTGGCATGTGTGAAACTCAAAAAACAAAACAAAAAAAATCTAAGGGAAAAGAAAATGCTCAACAGTGTGAGCAAGACAAAGTCTTCATATCTGTTAAAATTAATTGTTACAATAAACTCCTATTTTATCCACTCCTTCAAAAACCACAGGTTTTATATTTATTTTTTGCCTTTTAAATTGTCTGCTTTCAGAAGAATGTATTTTATATTTTCAAAGTAACAGTCATCCCCTGCATGGTTATGGAAGAGGAAATAAAGTATTATTAATGCTGCTCAACTCAGAATCTAGATATTCATCTGAAAAAAAAAATAATAGTACGTTGATTGAGAAAAGATTTATGAACAAGCAAATCAAATGGCACGGAAGTTGCCTAGAAATGTACACTGCAGCATTTTATATTGCAGCATTCTGAGCCGCCTAAGAGCTCTGTATATTTGGGTGATTTTCATTGGAATTCTGCGCACTATGTTGCAGGCAGGGAAGCCTGCCAACAATTTTATTTTTAAGATGCAGCAGCTACATGACCCATTTATGCCTTCAACGACTAGCAACTTCTGCCTCAAAATTTAAAAAAAAAAAAGAAATAAAACCCAGTGCAGATTTCAGTACTGTCCTGTGTTTTGCTTTCTACTCTTGCCACACAGATGACGTGGAAAAGCAGCAAGGATTGACAGTGGGCAGCTCTTGAGATCTGGCTGTTTTCCTTCTTCGTTCTTACATTTTTAATCTCCACGTGTCCAGAAGAAAATGTGAAAGACTATGAGAGAATTTACTTAACTGTTAACTGCCAAATAAATTTGCACATGCCTATTATTTGATGAGGCCATGACAAAAAAAAAAAAAGAGAGAGATCTTGTCTGACAGCATCAGGGTAACGATGGCATTTGCCATCCCCTCCAAAACAGCAGGGTCCTCTTCTGCCCCCGTACCTCCCAGTTATTGCTTTGGCTGCGTGTCAGTCAGCTGGTCCTCTCACTGCAGAGATGGCAGAGGTCTCAGGAGCCCATTACTTATATAACACAACAGTGGAGGAGAACAGGCTGTTCCTTAGGCTTCCTATGGCTCACGCTTCCAGGAAGAATTGCTCTCGCTGCCCACGGGAAAGAGGAACAGTGGCTTGTCCAATTCCTCAAGCTGGGATGGACACGGAAAAGTTGGAAAGTGTGAGGGCTGGGGTTGGAAAAAAAAAAATTAACCCCCGCACAGCAGCTACAGAGCTAATAGACATGACTGACTGTGCTATGGGAAAGTACGTCTCACTGCACATGTCAGTGGAGAAAGCAAACATGCCCCTTGTGCATCTCTGGGAATTCATCATGACCTCCCACTTGAGTCCCCTAGCTAATACACTAATCTAACTCACATTTTTAAAACCCTTATTTAGTCATGTGAAACCTTTAAACTCTCTCCAATGCCCCCGCTCCATTTATAAGGTAGATAAAAATATTTGGTTTATAGTTATAGTTTTTCACCTGCTTGCAAGTTGTCAGATTCATATTTTAACCTTCTCTTGCTGCAATCAGTACATGTAGATTTATTTTTTTATTTTTTTTTAAACCAAAAAACTGGGACTGCAAGTGCTTGCAACTGCAGAAAGAAGCCAAGCTCACAGAATTTTTTGCAGGAAGTGCAGGTATGCCTACTTCCACTGCTTCAAGACAGAAATCTCAAGAGTTAAATTTTGTCTATCTGCCAAGTTAAATCATTATATTTGATTATTTAACACTGCAGTAGAGGAGTACTCCAGTCTTTCTAGACAACAAGAGTGGACACTTGCACCATGATTTACAAGGAATTAACCAGATACACAATAAAACTGCTGCCAAAGGGTGGATCTTCTTGTGGCTGTTTATGCATGCTCTAAAACCCCAGAGGACATTCAAGATCAGTAAATGGGCATGAATATAATAGTATTTTAGCAGAAATTAAGGTTACAGATCATCCCAAAACTAGGGGTTTGGGACAGGTTTCTTGCTTGTATGATGCCTGCATTTGCCTTCTGTTACACATACAATATCCTCACTATAATTCTATTAGCTGCACAAGCACACATGTAAAGGAAGAGCTAGGCCTTATTTATGATCCAACAATGTCCAAAAAAATCACATTTTTTACTAGATTAATGAAAGAGTACTTGATTTTCCACTGTACTTCTGTAGAAATGATTTGGACACAAGTTGAGATTAACACTTCATGATGGCCGCTTCTCTTCACTAGAGCTCCAAGCAAAAAACATTTATATACATGCACATATATGAAAGCATATTAAAACATAAAAATTAGGAAGTGGATAACTTCCTAGGAATGCATTTGCCTGATGTTGTGAAAACTGACAGGACAAGATGAAACAAGGCTAAAGTAAAGCAGTCCAACTGAAACGGAGGGAACCCTCCTAGCTGAAAAGAATCTGAATTAATTCATTTGTTACTTCTTGCAAGTTGGTTTAGATCTTTATCATTTAAGATCTATCTAGATCCTAGATCATATCTAGATCCTATCATTTAAGCAACCAGGCTTTTTTTCTTTTTTACCTCAGTACAGCAACTATGATTGTTTGATTCAAAAACGGAACGTTCTTAAAGAATAATAAAATATCTCATCCAAACTCACAAATTTCCCAGTTTCTTGATACAGATCTCAGACACTCATTGTTCATCCTTCATCCTAACTCTCAGGGCAGTCTTATGTCCAGAGGCTTTCTGGTGGGCCACACTCCACAGTCACAGTTGTGAAAAATCGTTTACTGCCTCAAATGTTGCTGTGCATAAAACGAAAACCGCCTGCATATTTCCCTTTCTACCAGGCTTTTTCAGCAACTTTCTACTGCATTTGCCATTACAATGGTTAAGAGGCAGCCTTCCCAGGAGCAACAATATACATGCACGACGGGTATCTGAGAATCCAGATAGACTGAACATCACTTGAAGCAGTTCCCTAAAAAGATCAAGGGACATAAAGATCAGAACATCAGGGTTTGGACTAATAATAGTCAATCCACTACTGGGATGAAGTGAATCAGATCTTCAGAGAGCTCTAACAAATTTTTCAGGCTTTCTATAGTGCTGAGTGTCCTTCACAAAGTCAGAATAATGCAGGGATGAAAAAGTATGACACTGACTTTGGATTCAAGATACGAACTACCAAGGTCCTGAAATACAGACAAAACACCTTAGTCACTTTAGAGAAGAAAATGTAGCATTTAAAAAAATATGTCTAAATTCACAGGGTCATTGACAAAGAGGAGAATTTTGGAAAATTTTACTTGAAAAGCTTAATCTGAATAGAAAGAAGCAGCAATGTAGGAAATCAGTTGTAAGAAATAAAGACTGAAGAATACTTGACAGCCATTTCTTCAACAAATCAATGGGCCAGAAATGCTGGTAATTTATTCTGTGATTGCCCATGAGCTTTTATGTTCCTGGTGATGCAAGCCAAGGAATTTTGGGGTCTTTGTGCATAGCAGCCAGAACAAAGAATCTCCTTTGTGTTTGTAAGAGAGTGCTTATTCCTTTTATTTGCTGTTTTGAGATGGAAGAACACAAAGAAATCTAGTGACATAAACTGTGGCACAAATTATTTTGTTAAAATGTCTCCAGCAAAAAAAAACATTCTTGCTGTGGCTTGCTAAGCCTAGAAATCTCTTGATCAACTACTGGACCAAGCACAGTAAGGAGTCCTGTGAATGGCAAAACTAAGACAATTCTCTGTCCTGTGGTCTCTGACTATTCCTTCCATTCCTGCACAATTCTGTCCCCAACAAGTTCCTTGCTTGACTTCTAAACAGAATTACAGCAAGATTTTCCTTTAACTTCAAATATACCTATGAAATATCTTTTCTGAAAAAAAAAAAATCCTTGTAATTTCCATATAATAACTTTAAGCAGCCACTTAATACTCACCCTTATTGAGTAACCTTTACTTTAATGAGCCTATTTCAAATGCCTGAACACTCAAATTACAGACCACCAGTTCTTTTCCTCAAAAACCCTGCAGTAATCCTATTTTCATCACATCCTTGGGTGATCAAGTAATGTTTCATTGTATTTTAACCTAAAACACACTCTGAAAAGAAAAGAGATCACAAAGCAATAGTCTCAAATGGATTCAATCAAGTTCCTGCAGTGAAACTAGTTTAGTTAATGATTACTTTAATCCTATCCATATTTCCTTTCATGTTAAACATTTATTTGCTCTGTGCTACTAAAACAACAACAGCAAAAAGCACTTTGGTATTTTGTTTTACTTCTTCTTTTCTTCCTTATGCGCAACACCCATATTTTTATTACAAGAACTCTTCAGTACCAAAAGTACATTTTATCCCCATGAACGCTTTCTTTTAGCAAACAAATTATACGCTATAACATTGAATTCTGAAAGCTGACTGAGTAGTTTATCTCTATAAGTTTACCTCTATTAGGGGCAGTTTATCTGCCCTTAAGATTCCCACATTCAGTTAACAAAGTTGGTGGAATGAGATACCCAGGTCAAATAAAGACACCTGTTTTCTTCTTCTGTAAAGAAATTCTGCTTACACAATACAGCAGTACAGGAAAGATCCAAGCACTGGATCAGATACAGCAGTAAGACACCCTAGGACCATTGGCAAAGGAGAAGCGCATACAGAAAAAACATACAAGAAATTGGAGAAGTAAGAGTGCTTATGTTCTCCAGAGGAAACTCTCTGTTGTCTAGCCTTGCTAGCTGTAGGAGAACTGATAAGAAGCAGCCAGGGCAGCCTGTCAGCAAGCAAAGAGGCTGGGAGTACACTGGAAGCCCACTAACCGCTTAACAGCCAGCACCTTCCCGCTCACAGTAAGCTGAGGATAAGTACAGGCCTGTGCAGCGCTCAGAGCTCACATCAAGTGATGAAAACATATCAGAAGCAAGAGGACTGCCTAGATGTGAATTGACAAAAACACAATGACTAGCATAGCTCCCGGCCAGCCACAGAAGCGCAGAAACACTCCTGCTGCTGAGTCACAGCAACTGGGAGTTGTGAGTAGGTGTGAAGCAGTTAGAAAACCACAAACCTACCAACAGGATAATGATTTTCAGAGGCGACTAGTGATTTCTGCTATAAAACAGTCTGTAAGTGACCAGTGCAAAAATCTGAATGCTGCCATTTCTTTTTAAGAAATAATGCTTGGCACCGTTTGGAGATGAGGTCCCTTTGGTTACTGCAGGTGACTAAGAAGTCACAGTCACTTTACCCGTGAAATACAGAAGGTCAAGATGAGACATATTAACAGGACTTACAGCTCATGACCAGCTACTTCCTTTGTAATAAATATGCAAATTTAAGCACTGAACTACAGTAACAAGCACCTATTGAAGTGACCCCAGACTTTTTCTAGTATGGAAAGAGACATTTTAAAACAGAGAACAAATGATGGGTTACATGGAGGGGATTTGCCTGAGCCACGAGAATGCCATGTAGCGAGACCCTGCTTGCTGCACATTACATGGTACTGCTCCAAGGCTATATGATTACCTTTCACATGACAGAAGCATTGTACTCCCGTGTAACTTAGTCTTCTGGACGCCATGACGCTTCTGGCTGTGCAATTCAAATAAGTACCAACAGGGAAGCATAAAAAACAAACGAAAAAAAGGTTTCCCAATTTCTCCAAGTACACAAACCCCTTCCCTACCTTTTTGCTGCTGGAGATCACTCCTGTTATCTCCTGGGGAAAAAAATGTCATTTCCCCGACTCCCTGCCAAAATTAGGACAGACTAAGAGGTGAATCTAGAAAATATATTAGCAAACAAAATAATTGGATCAGAACATTTTCAGACATAGTCCAGGATGCATTTGCTTCTCCAAGTAAAAAAAAAAAAGAAGTCCTGAGACACAGTCATGGGCAGATATGAGGGGGAAACTGATGTGTTTGGTGGAAGTTGCTTAATATATAGAATTTTAAAAAAAGTTGAACCCATTAGATATTCATTTTTAACATAAAACTTACTGTCTAGACAGAAATAAATAATGCCTGGCAGGCTAAAGCAATACACTAGCTTAAACTTAAAAAAAAAGAAAAAGCAAGCAAGCTGAAATTCACACCCTACTCAGTCATTATGGAAGAAACTCCTTGCATTAATCTCAGACACACTGGTAAAATGGAAAATTCAAACCATCCTGGATCTCTAGCTTTTCTGCTTTTAAAGCCACAGAAGAGTGGGTTTTTTAGATAGCTCTTGGAAGAACAGTAGCATCTGGATACACTGTGCATGACTACGTATATTGCTTTTACCCACTGAAAAGGAAAAAAAAAAGACTAGACACTTCATAAATGCTTTGCAGCCATCAGGACTTGTTTGATACTAGATTTCTTGAAACATATGGCATAAATATACCTCCTAAGCAGAGGTATTTATTAAAGAAAATGGTTATAAATATAGATACAAATAAACAGCTTTCAATGTGAAAAAACCCTCCAGCTTTAGCTCCTTTGTTTACCCAGGCTACCTCTTCCTTAAAGCACTATATACCACACAACTAATGGCCAAATGCAGATCCTTATGGACCACCATTATTGTTAGCTTAAAATCAACTTTACATGTTCCTCTATTGCTATTTGCTTTGGCTCCCTTTTCCAGACACAGACCTTGGCACAGTGGCCAAGGTTAGCAACCCCAACTGGCTGACCCATACCTACTATAAAATAGACTGAAACATCTACAAATTAGCTGTTGAAATCTTCAATTTGTAGCACAGCACTGTTTTAGTGCCAGTCATGACTGATTTGCAGTGTGTTGAACTACTGCAGTTCAGCAATGAAAGCACAGGGGCTGGCCAGATCACTGGGGGGATTTGACCTCTTTGGTATTGCTATTCCCACCCGTCAGCCACAACCAAAACATAAAAAGAATCCAAGTTCAACAGCTTGTTCTTTAAAAGATTTGCCATGAGTTTTGCATATTTCACTTGCCAGTTTTGTGAACCAACATAAGCAACACTGCAGCGTTTCACTGGTTTATTGCGGGTCGGGGACAAATACTGCTAAGGCCTGAGCTGCTCCGGAAATAAGTATGTCCAATACCAAGAAAAACGTAAAATGTACATTTGCAACTCAACTTTATCATCATTCCAAATTTTACAAGAATTTTGTGCAAATTAAACCAAAGGCTTGGGAATAAGGTGTCTGCCTTACCACAGCAGCCTGACTGCAGTCCCATGACCATGTTGCAGCAAGCCAGAGTAACCAATGACTTAGTCTTATCATAGCAACCAATTTTTTAAAAATGTTTTTATTTTGCTAAAATGAGATTGGGTTTGAAAGGATTGGACACCTGCCACTTTCTCTATCCTTCACTTATTGCCCATCTGCAGCTGACAGAAGTGTTAAAGTATACAAACAGCAGAGGGAAGAAAAGCAGCAAATGCAGAGGAGCAGATCTTTTCTTTGATTTGCATAGTTACTCCAGACAAAAATTCAGCAAAAGCGCAGATTTCCTCTCTCATGCTTGTTTCCCTAGCCCAACAATTTGCTATAAACCTACTTCTAGAAAAACAGGGATTCTCATCCTTGATATCAAGGGCATCTCAAAGGTTTCAACCCTTAATGCAACATGAACTTCAGTATTAACTTCATGCACAGGTATAGGAGAACTGATACATATAAAGCTGCAAAAGCCCAAATGTCCAGATCAAATGAACACTCTATAATTTATAAGCATGTGGATGTAAAGCAGGAGATCTCAGGCCCTCTGTAGACAAGACCCTAGTTTAGGACTCATGAGACAAAAAAAAAAAATAAAAAAAAAAATCAAATACCATCTCTTCTCACCTGAAGTGTGACCTACAGCATCTTAGATTGGGCCTCCTCTTCTAATCATCTATCTGGAAGGCAGATCTCTCTCCCCTTGCTCTGTTGTACAGACTATCTAACAAAGCGAGCTTGACTTTGCCCTTTATTTTACACGCAGACAGTTTTGACTGAAGAACGACTTATTTGTTTGCTTTTTAAAATTAAAACAGGAAACATACTTTTTTTTTTTCCTCTCAAAAGACACAGACTGCTAGTTACGGCACTCCCATGGACTGTGGGATGCTGCCACACAGCACAAGGATCTTAACTAGATTCTCACACGAGTGCCCTAATCAGCAGAATATCAGCTACACCCAAGTTTTTCTCTCCTAACTTCCTTCATCCCTATTTAATAAAAAAACCCAAACCAACAAATAGGGCTTATTTTACTGTATTTACTATCACAACAGGCAACAAGTTCAAAGTTAAGTCCCAGTGTACGCTAAAAGATATGTTAAATTCCCATTGTGGTCTCTTACTACTAGCCCTTGTATTCTGAATAACCCGAGGCCACTGCTGCCGCAGAGGACAGTACCCCATCAGGGGTGGTTTGTCCAGCCCATACTGTGCTTTGGAGGTGTATGTTTGAAGCTGCGTTTTGCTGTTTTACATGCTTATAACAACTTAGCACATTGGTTTACACAGAGTAACGTGACCATTTAGGCATCAGGAACCTAAACCATTTTAAATACTTGCTATTACAGCATAGCTAGCCAGTCTGCTGTACGCTTACTATAAAATGAGTTCCCTAGGCAACTTCACCTGTACACCTTTTGTATTCAGCACTACCATTGTTACCCTCTGATTCTGTGAGCTACAGAAGAGATGGTGTGCAGAAGAACAGGGATACCTAGAGAATTCAAGAATAGGACATGCACATCTTTCAGATTTCTTTCCCTGCTGTCATGTGATTGAGCTTGGATCTCAAGCTCAGCCTTCTTGTTCTGTCCCCGAAGCAAATAAAAATGACCTCCAGGATCTCATGATTCTTCTGACCAAAGCAGAGCCTGAAAATCTCTCTAAAGCATGGCCTCAAGTCCTAGAGACAGTCTATATAAACGCTTTTATATCTTATACTGCCATTTCAGTATTTTCACTGTGGCTTTTAGGTACTGGTGTTAGAACTAGCCCAAGCCAAGCTCAGCCCTAAAAACATGCTCCTTTGCGTATCTGAAGTCTCAATTCAGCACGCATTTGCTTTTGAACGAGATTTTATTGTTGCTCTGAATATGGACGTACCTAAAGAAACACACATTTAGGTATAACTGAGAAATAGTCCTAACAGCACCTATTAAAACTGACAATCCAGATGCTGTCCTTAAACTGCTGATTACTAAAAGCTGAGAGCAGTCCAGAAAAGTTCTCACTGTTCCTCCCTCAGCATTTAAATGCCACTGTAGAGAATAAAGATAAGTCTATCTCATCTGGGAGTGTGCTTACTCTGCCTCATCAGTAGTCTTATCTTTTGAGGACAAGGACCATCTTTTTGATCTGTACCTTGTTCTGTGCCTTCAAACAGCATCAAGAAATGCACTGATTTCTCAACATGGTAGTGGTGAAACGACAGACTTTTCCACAGTCCCAGAACAAAGAAATCCTGACATTTATAAGATCTTGTCCAAATTTAAAACATTTCCTATTTTAAAAATTTGAATGAAATCAGACTAACATTTTTTTCTTACCATACAAGTCACTAATCCCCCCCATTAAATAAAGGATGCAAAACAGGCAAAAGAACCTCAACACACATCAGACAATCCAAATAAAACAAACATGCTAGTTTTCCAAATGGCTGGAATCTCAGTGGCTCCAGCTCTTGAAAAACTGAGTGCACAGCACCTCGACAACATCCTCCTGGCATATTGTTTAAGGCCAAAAGAAACCAGTAAGTGTTTGTGTGAGCTCTGGGAAGGCAGCAGTTCCTGCACTTACCGATTTGGCTGAAACTGAGAATCTCTTTGGAAGACACTCTTCAAAAAAAAATCTCTTGGTTCCCCAGCAAGGTCTACACACAGAGCACAGCCCGCTCCTCTGATGGTAACCAGAACCACACAGAACTACAAACTGCCTTCAGATTCATCACACAAAGAACATTCTGTTGAGATAATTCCTTAACCACAATTTATTACCAACCTGCCCCCAAGGATTCAGCCAGAAAGAGGCTGAAGCACAGAGTTTCAGCGTCTGGATGTCTCCTTAGTGCAAAAAGGTTGTATCGAAGCGACTTGCCCACAACAAAGATAAACATCATGTTCAGCTGGACTTCTACTGATAGCCAGATCCCTGGGCAGGACCCAATCCTTTTTTCTAATGTTGAGAACTATAAAGACTATGTCTCTGTAGGAATTTAGACCAGTCCTCGATTAAACATTACTGAACATAAGGGACAAGCATATTGAACATGGTTTGCTGATCTTTACCAATTAAAGTTTAAGCTGATATGTGCAATGCACTGATATTCTGTTCAGGTTTTCTTTGCACTAAACACACACTACACAAACTATTCTATGCTTTTATTACCTGGAAATATCAATCTAATTCTCTATTCAAGGAGTCTTTCTACACAACTATGATAAAATTGAGTGTTTTCTTCCACCCCTGTACAGAAACAATCTTTTGGCCTCTGGCTGCAAATCCACTGACTCCTCTGCACATCTTGGCTGTTTCTAAAATTATATTTATTACAGTTATGGAATTGATTTTGTGCCTTACAACTACTACTGGATTTGCCACTCACTATGCCTAGTCATCATTTAGGCTGGCAAATATTCTCTATCTGGAGCTATAAATATTAATACAGATAAGAAAGACTTGCGATTCTAGCAACAGCAAGCCAGCGATGAATTGAAGGCAAAACTCATAGTTAGCCAGGCAGCCTTGCCACAAGGTCTCACGGCACAAAGAAATATATGACTTCCAAAGCAGATTTGCACATTTATTATTTTGAATCCTTTAATATCACCTGCCTGGCACCTTGGTGGCAATACACTGCTGTGTATTACCAAATCACTGTGGCAAATAAACTCCTATTTCCCAATAATACAAGTAGTCCTTCTAAGGTTGGTAGGCATATTCAAGACAGGTTAATATTAACCTGTTAAAAAGGTAACTATCTGCAACATTTTTCAGTATGCAAAGCTTCAAGTAAAATATCTGACAGCAAAATGTAAACTCACCTCTGCTTTATCACAGAGGTGAAACTATTCCTAGTTAAGCCTCGGGCTTTGGTTTTAGGGTTTTGTTTGTTTGGGTTTTTTGTTTGTTTGGTTGGTTTTTTTTCCAGTTCACATAGACACCTCTCTTGGAGACTGGGCAATTACGTCTGCAAAATTTTCAGACATTGTTTACAGGCACTTTAAGCAACCGTCAAGAATCACTCAAGGAATTCTGTCCCCTTCCCCCCCCCCATGTGTAATGCCCAAAACTAATTTTCTTACAATGACTTTTTTTAAAATAGTAAGTTCAGGTCTTTTCAACCTCTTAATAGTGGTGTGGATTTAAAAGAGGAAACAAAAAAATGGAAAATGTGACTGAGTTCTTTCCTTCCCATCCCTCTTCAAAAATAATCACAAGATTAAAAAAAATAGGGCTTAAGAGTGGAAGGGAAAATCAGTTATTTAAAATACTAAGACCTAGTACCAGATTGTGCATTTACTGGAGCAGAGGCCATACGTGCTTGCAAAGCTTTTAAATAGCAGATCTTTTAATATTACTATGATCCAGGTCTCAGGAGAAAAACTAATAATTGAAGACTGAACTTACAGGTAAACACAAAAAAATTATACTTTTGCATAGTGCCAAAGATATCTACAATTCTCCAGCTTTTGTCTCCTGTAACAACACAGGCTCCTTAAGCCTAATGTTCTTAAAACAGAATTATGTGGGGCTATACTGTTCTTTTAATTTAAAAACAAAACAAAATCCAAAACAAAACACCACCATTGTTTTCCCGTAAAGTGCATTTTGATATTGTAAAACTTTCTCCCCCCGCCTTCCTCCAGTGTAAGAACAACTCCATCTTCCCTCCCTTAACTCAGCCACTAGATTCAGATGCAGTCCTGGGTGACTTTATGCCTAAAAGTGAGAGTTTTAAGCAACTAAGACAGACCTATAAAAACAGAAGAATCTTGCTTTCTACTCCGGAGGCCTTAGAGACAAGAGCAAAGTAGGATTTAGATCCTGATCAGCTTAGAAAACCAAACCTATCAACACCAGTCACACACTGAAAACCACATTGCCAAAATTACACTGAGTACTCACAGCATCAACTATGGAGTTTGCAGACACTTATGACCCTCTAACTTTGTCATGCAGAAAACTCAATTCTGCCAGCTCACCATGAGATTTTTGGCCTATATTTTGCAGCATGCACTACATATAAAGTCATACAATATCTGCATACTTACATCAGCACTACCTCAAGAAACTTAAGACTTTCTTTCTGGGCTTCTATACATACAAATTTATAATAAAGTCAGCAATTGTAATGACCAAACTGAGAACACTGAAATAAACTGTTCATTCAAACTATTTGCTGAAAATGTTAACTTCATCCTGAATTTAAAACTGTAATAATGCAATACTAGAGCAATTGCTTAGAAAATTCAGCCATGCAACTGTATATTCTTCTCAGTTAATAACTCCACTGTCTTAAACATAAGCCATTAATTAGAGAAAGCTTTGTTTTGCTACTCATGGCCCACATCTCTTCATAAATTGGTTCCACCTCATGCCAACATACACAGATCCAAATGGAGACAGCCCAGAAACAGCATTTCTCTAGTAGGTAAAAGAGCAATTCATGATTAACCTCAGAAATTCTATAATGTACTGCATCTATTCCTTAACATACCCTACATTAAACATAAGCAATAATGTCACACATGAGTTACTCTTGTACAAGAGCAAATTCTTCTCTGGCCCAGAGAGAAAGACTGGAGTGACATCTGCTGTTTTGCACGCAGTTTAGGAATAAGATTTTTTCATTTAGCAGCCATTTTGATTAAACAGATGCAATGGATCTTCTTAACACCTAAGAGCAGGACGCACGTGCACTCACTTATGCTCCTCTCAGAATGCTGTCATTTTGTTGAACACAGATACAAAGAATTTGTGAAGAGATTTTACATTCACAAAGACATCAAGTGCATACGGCTTTTCTTATTTGATGCTATAGTATTTCAGTACTCAAAGGAGGATTTTACACAGCAATTTTCATTATTAAAAATCTAAACTAATTTCTCTGCTGCTTTGCTTTGGAGATGAATACTTTATTTGGAAAGGCCAGCAGCAACCAATAAAATAAAAAAGAGAAGACTGGATTATGCAATGCAGGTTTCAAGTATTCCACTTTCTTAGCATTTTATATTATATTCTTCTAATTACCAACAAATATAAAACAGTTTATTTCAAAGGTAAGAGACAGTAGGGACATCTTCAACTGTCTTAGCTACTGCCTGATTAATCATGTTTCAGCTGAGAGCAACTTTATAAATGTTCCCATCTGGGGAACATTAACACATTTGAGTGGCCAGGCCACACACTTCAGTGCCTTTGTATAATACTGGAAAAGCATAGTTTATGGACAAATTCATGTTTACAAGTAAAGCATCGTGACAGGACAGTTCAAGACTTGATTCAGCGAAGATATCTGGGCCAAGCACAAGGCATAGAAATTGGCGCAATGCTGATTGCTGAACTACATGAAACTGAACAGAAAATTAGTTCTGTTTTACCTCAAACCAGGACAGAAACCCAGGGACAGATAGTTTCAGGAAATGCTTTCTAGGATCATGATTTTAAACATCTAAAGAGAACTTGGGTACAAACTAAAAATCTAATTTTTCCTTTTCTCACCTCCGTTCACTGGCCCCAGCAAAAAAGAAAAACAGCAGGCCAGGGTCAAAGCATATAAAACAAAGTGAAGAATTTGTCCTACCTTTTTTAGTTACAGAAAAAATATTGCCTTGCTTGCTTAAAATTGAAGCAATGGAAAGCCACAAAGTGAAAAAAGGCTGGCAGAGACAGGCAGCCATGCCACACACCCCTGTTTAGTAGTGCAAAGTAAATATAGAAAAACTCACGTTTTGGAGTCACCTCATGGATTACAACACTCGTGCAATGAGAAAAGGGCCATGGGTCGATCCTCTGTATCACACACGCGCTCATATCCTCAGGCCAGGCTTAAGGAGCTTTTATGGCTGCGGGTAGGTGGTTGTCCATCTGAACTCCAACGTGATGTGGCTGTGGGGCCATTCCCCTTCTCAAAATAGTGGGAAGCCATCACAGCCTTCCCAGAAAGCGCCCATTTCATGAAACTCCTCAGGCCTTAAGCACAGCTTTAAACCCTTGTTTCTCCACAGGCAGACCCTCGTGATCTGCCTCTTTGGGGAGCATGGCACCCTGTCACACCTGCCCCAGATAACAGCTATCAGCAACTACACCTTTACACCACCCACATCCAATAGAAGTTGGAGTTTTCTTTGCCTCTTCTGCCGTTTTTTTGAGATCAGCCCTTTTGGCTGGTTGATCTCCGGGGAGGGAGTGAGGGTGTAACCTGTCCCTCATGAAGCGCTCACCACACGAACAAAATCTCTTTTACCAAGCGCCTCCTCCAGGATTAGGCTTTGCTTTGCTAACATCTTTAGGGCTCTTCCTTGGCTCTTTCCCCCCCCAGCTCCAAGTTTCTTTAAAATGAGTGATTTCTCCCACATCCTCCAGGGACGATTAAGGGAGGGCTCACAAAATGGCGCCCTGGGAGGTATTTCAGCAGGAAGGGCCGTGCGCCCTGTGAGGGGCAAGGCCTGTCCCAGCCGCGCACTGCAGGGCACAGGCCGGCCCCTCAGCCAGGCCAGCAGCATCTCCACATAAGCAGGTTTAAGAAAGGGCAAAATACCACTTGGCAGCGAGGAGTGAGGGGTTAAAAGTGATAGAAAGACAGCAGGAGGTGGTTTATCTCTACGAAGGAGGGTTTTCATCCTGTTTTCTCTCTCTGTCCTGTTGAGGTGGGGAGTGAGGGAGTGCCTGGGTGGGTGCCTGGCACCCAGCCATAGACAACCCATGAGATTCACCTGCAAAAGTGCACTTGTAATCAAATCAAATGTACCAGAAACCCTAGGACAAACCCTGCTAGAGCTTTGGGTCCGCTGGCACGTGAATGAGGAGTAATAAATGAGGGTGTAATAGTTCTGCTTCTGCCTCTCAGAGTCACAATGTCTTTCAAGCACTGGAATTACCCCAGTCCCTACAATCCCCTGAAAAATCACTCGTTCTTCACCCTGCACCATCCATCAGCAGAGGATCCTGCACACCCCACACATAAGTGACGACTCGGAATCTTGCTGAGTCATTGCTACAGACCAGGGAACTCATTTTTTCACCCCAAACCCCTTTTTTTTCCCCACTACTCACCAGGTGTAACTGATCAGACTAACAATATCATAAGCCTTAAGGCAGAAGATACTAAGGATGGCTTTAAAATATTAAAAAGAGGTGATTCAGCTCCTCTACTTGTAAAAAGACTTGAAGGTTCATGAGAAGAAAGTTATTGATAAGGAATAGCTGTTGATGTTGTGGTATGCTCCCACACAAATGCTTAGCAGACAACGTGTAATCATGTTATAATAATAAGCAGCTAGTATTTAGTGTGTGGTTAATGTGTACCTGAAGAGAGCTGATGTTGTCAGGACAGAAAATAACAAAAACACCCGTAATCAGCTTGTAGAAGCCAGACGGTACACAGCTGTGGCCTTCAAGGCACATGATGAAAGCTTGAATAAAAGGTTTTTCATGTGCAAGCAGATTTGAAAGTTCAAGTTTATGAAGATGTTTGCTGTAAGGTACGAAAATAAAATTCTGCAGGAGGTATGTCTACAATATATTTATGTTTAATGTAAATCTAGGTCAAGAATAATGGAAGCCAGCACAGTTAAAGACACAAAGTGCCCAGCCCAATCCTGGAACCTATTCTGCAATTAATTATTTTGGTCTCTGGACTAATGACGTGGTGGCTCTATCTACATATGCTGTGACCACATTTCTGCTTCCAGCATAAAGAATAAACTTGTATACATACTTTTCAGCTTACAATGTGCTTGACTAATGCATACAGGCAAAAGTAAAGGTATTTCTTAACTGAGAATTTAAGATCACAGTGTTACTGGTCAAGAAGTTATTTATTGGTACTGAGCAATTTGCCTCTGCTGACAAGCAGGTAGAAATAATTTGTATTTACATTACTGGATAAAAGGTACTAAAATTCTTAAAATAAACATTGTAATGTGACAAGCAACTGAGTTCTCAAAAAGCCTGTCTGCACAGATTATAAGCATGCTGGAGGCAGCCTCTTTGCAATAAAAAACAGACTGTTTCTGCCTCTTCAAAACAGTAGTAAGTGCAAATCCAGTTTAAAAAGTTCTTCCTATAAAACTGACTGACTCAGAGATATTGATTTTTCTGACACTGAATAGTGTAGTACTTACATGAGTCACTTCACATGGCACTGCTGAAAATGCGACAACATTTTGCTACTCATCAACAGCAAACTAAGGGCACCAGTAAAATTCAAAAATTCCATTTTGGAGCAAGGTGATTTGTTTTGTACATACCCTACTGTGCCTGTGATATTCCAAGCAATATTTTTCTTACAAGCTTTGACAACAACAAATAATCTCTTCCCTTACTGGGACAGAT
The DNA here is from genome assembly GCA_033628505.1 of Tringa tobata. Classification (NCBI taxonomy): domain Eukaryota; kingdom Metazoa; phylum Chordata; class Aves; order Charadriiformes; family Scolopacidae; genus Tringa; species Tringa tobata. The sequence continues at coordinate 10,316,302 of JAHREE010000280.1, forward strand.
CTAATATTGTAACAGCTGATTAGCCTGAAAATGCCCAAACACTTCTGAATAAATAAAAAATATCAGTAATATACAGTAAGGTTATGTTTCCCAAACTCATAAATCTGTTTTTCCCATCTTCAAGGATTAGCATCATATGAACATCTGGTCTGAAACACAAGCAGAGCACAGACTCTGAAGACATACACGATACAGTAAGGATTGCTGAGGTGTCTGGCAAGGTTCGTCTTGAAGTTCAGCCATTCCTCTACAGGGCTTTAAGGTCAAATTTCTCTGGGTATATGAATTGAAGACCCAAGACAATATGTCAGGTTACCATTAGCAACAGTAATATACTGTTGCTGAAATTTCAGAGAAAAAGAAAATGCAGCCAGGTTCAATACACAAGGAGAACAGGGGAGTTTTACCTAGCAGACTAGTTCAAGGAGTCTACATAAATCCTGGCCAAAGTTCTCTATGATACTTTAGGAAGGATTTGAGTTTGTTTTGAACTATCTATGCTTTTTTTCCTGTGCAGCAAGTAGTTCTTCACTTTACACCTGGATCTCACAAAGCTCCACGCCTTAAGACAGGTTATCTTTGTTCCCATTTTATAGATAGGAACATAAATAGAAAAAGACTTCACATGTGGCTCAGAATGACTACAGATTCACAGATCAGCAGCAGAAATCAGTGAAAAACAGATAGTCTTCATTCTTTGCCAATGCCAAAACAATAATGTTGAATAGTATGTCTACTTGAAATAGGATGCAATAATAGAAATACTAAAGATCCCTAAATTAATCAGCATTTGCAGATCTTCACTTTGAAGCTTTAAATATCAAACTGAGCTGGAACACCAAATGAAAACTGAAATACTGAACTGAGGAGCGGCTATATTAAACTGGCATCTTACTTAAATATGCTGACCCAAGTGATTATAATACAGCACTTCTTTTCACCCCTGCTAGGCCTGGAGAACTAACACAGCTGAAACTACTGGAGATTAATCTTCTTACTCTTTGTGCATTACCAGTAGAATTATTAAAATTTAAATTAGTAGCCTCTGAGCAATCTGTGGAAATCAAGAGACATGACTGAGGTCATGATCAGAAAACACTTTCCTCTTAATAATACTTGTGTAATGCTAATTTTTCCCACTGAATAAACTTTAAATTCCAAGGGGAGCAGGAATAAAACCATAGTCGCTTCTCAAAGGACTTAAAATTGAGGATATTTCATTTTGTCAATTTAAAAAACACACCGCCATAAAAAAGAACCACCATTTTTGCACTTAAGTTTTATGAGAAAACATGGGAGTTCAGCAAAGTTATTTTTGCTACTCTTGCACTGGGAGTCAAAATTCTAATTACTTGTATTTTAAACAGTATCCAAAGTTGTATGCCTCCTATGTTACCCACTAAAGGTAGGGTAACACTAACCACCAAAGGATTGGAAGACCATAGCACAACTGAGAACTGCCCATAAGCAGCAGTGCCAGCTGCTCATTTATTCTTTTCAGTCATATTAGGAGAAAAAAAAAATTGTTAAAGCTATCTATATAGGAAACAATCTTCAGGTAAAAATTCATTTATATCTGAACCACTCACCAAAAATTAATTGTATTTCTTTATAATTTTCTAATGTGTGACTTTCTTAAAACTGTGAGGCGGGCAGAGAAAAAAACAGAACAGAATCAGATCTAACAATGGTTTTATAGGAGCTGTGAACCAACTTTCAGACACCAAGACAAAAGAACACTAGCAACTACTTCTACTTAAATATTGTTTTAATTTTCACTTCACAGCTGTAGTCACTAAATTCAACATTTTTGCACTGCATAACAAGCTGATATTATAGGAAGCAAAATACTTTAATTCGACACTTTGAGTTAGAGGCACATAATTAGATGAAGTATTACCAAGATTCTTCTGTGCTTTAAGATATACACCATCATTTGGCTTCATTATTCCTGATGTTTTCATTTGCTTTATGCTATATGGGAGGATCAAGATACTAAAGCAGCCTTTTTAGTAACCAACTTTGAACAGCTTCCATCTCAACCCTTGTAACATTCTTCCACGAAATCCCACAGGATGCCTTATAGCACTGAAGCAATCATTTCAGGTCATAAAAAGATAAAGAACTTTAAATAACTTTTCATTTTTTCCAGTGAGAAAATGATTATTTATGCTCTTGAAATGAAAAGGACTTTGTACAAAAGGTCTGGAAAGATCTGGTTTTAATTACATATTTCAAAACTGTGTTATATGAAATAATTCTACTGCTTATACTCAGTAAATATATTAAAAACTTAAGAGACAAGAAAACAAATAAGCAGACTACTCTATAACTAACTCAGCTGTTTTCTGGAAAAGCATGTCATGAACAATTTGTCCCTTGTGACTGACAACGAAAAGGGAGAAGAAAAGGGGCAAAGAAAATGAGTTTAAGCAAGAAATTGTAAGACCCTTTTTGATCTTGCATGCAAGCTGAAAATGAGAAAAAGTTTCGATCATTCAGTCTACAGCCTTATTTAAAGATCAAAACAAGCCTGAGCAGCTTAAAGCCTTACTTCATTAAAAGAAAAGAAACTATACACAATAAAAGAGTTAATTGAATGGTAAGTGGGATGTTCTTTCTCGCAGCTTGGCTTAAATGATAGAAACATTATTTATACACTGTCCTGTACTCCACAGAAGACAATCAAGGTGCACTTTACAAAAGTTTTTTCCACACAGTCTGGCATTTCCTTTCGAATCTTCCATTACCTACCTGCTACCTTATGATCTCCAGTGTGAGTTTTAATAATTTGCTAAATAAATTACATAGGAATTAAAATTTTCCAGTCATTTAGAGAAAGTAAGTGCAATATAGTAGATGGTGACAAGATCTTAAGAACAAAATTTGAAAACAAAGTGGCTCAAGGTATTTATTAAGAAAAGCCTTTTTTTTTACCTACAAAATTAAAAATACCAGTGATAAAGTTCTGTTGCAATACAAGAGTCTGAATGTGTAAAGCTTCTGCTGAGACCACATAAATTCTAATCTTTAACATATGTTTTCTCAGCAATCGGATTCATTTTCCCCTTCTTTTGGAGATGCCAAAAGAGCTATCAAACATCAAAAATTTTGCTTAATGCAGAGGGAATATCATACATGTCTCCTTAAATTCAGCACTTATTTACTGAAGGAGAACATTCAAATCTCCCAGAAGGACACAAGAAACTCAGTCTTTTGAAGTGTCATTCACTGTTTTGAATACACTAATTTGAATACTTGTAAGTCATATATTACCATGATTCACTGTATATTTTGCTAATCATTTAACAGTTCCTAACAAAGTTAAACATTTGAAAATGCTTGAGGGCACAGTAGATTAACAATCAGAAGAGTATGCAACGGCCAACTGTTTGATTTAAAATTTCTATCGTCCACATTCTAACCATTTAAAGTATCTTAATGCATTATGTAGTACCCTACTTTCAATTAAGTACCTTGCTTCGCAATCCAATTCACATAAGATCAGAGCTAATTTTGATCTTCAATTACATATGAGAGATCCAAAATCAGATTGGCTGTCTCCAGAGCTACTTGTAGGCCACTACACTTTGCAGCAAAACAGTCCAATGTCAGAAAGTCAGCAACCTTTACTGAGGGCTCTTTAGGGCAGCCCTGTATAACAGGAGAGCCAAACTGGCTCTGCAAAAGCCTCCAGCTGAGATTCTCAGCATTACCATTAATCCCACAGCCACATTTTGAAACTAAATCTGACCAATTAGAGACACAGGGAAAACCTGATGGAACAGACCAACAGTGTCCATAAACCAAGTCTGTAAGAATTTCTCCATCATCATGATTCAGGGAGCAAGCTACAGACTCCAGTGAACGGCAAAAACCATCAGCAATCAATTGGTATTGTGTCCGAGAACAATCTGTATCTTTAAAATTGCTGGTGGACAGACTACAACTCTAAAAAAACAAACACAGGAAAACAGAAAATTAGAACACTATCTTACAGAAATAATTTTAAATCAAACCTACATCATATTATTGTCTTTTTTTTTAAACAGATGGTTCAGCCTTAACTAAAAAAAATGTTTGTGATGATTGTTCCACAATAGAAAAAAATTCTAGACAACTCAAAGCTGAGCTCTGCATGATTATCTTTCAGTATAAAGATTCTACACATTTTTATTTTAACATTTAAAAAACAAGCACTTACTATAATAAATACCAAAAGACTTAAGAAGTACAAATACAGTAATAACAAGTCTGAAAGATGTAATTAGCACCAAGTGCTTCAAATAGACCGCTTTGTTTTATATTAGTACTTAGGCAGCAAAATGCAACATTAATCGATAAAAGACAAGTGTTTTAACATAAATTCTTGTTTCCTAAGTATATCAAGCAGCTTTAAAAAACGCTTGTCTTAAATACCTTGTGTCTTATGTACGAAGCCAAGTGAGTTTCTGTACAGCCACCTCCTAACAATGCCAAAGGTTCCTTGATTGTTAACTGTAGCACATGTTCTGCAGTTTCACAGGCACGCTGAAAACCGTATGAATTTGTCATTAGACATACAACGATTAATAGAATTTGGCCCCATTGAAAAAACTACTAGAATAAAATTTTCAGTAGTTTCTAGTACAGACTTCATAAACTTGAATTACATGTGGATATAAAGCTGCTGAGTGATTTCCAAAACCTCACTCACTCAATGAGGAATTGTCTTTATTTGTCCATACTTGGTATGGAAAAGCAGAACTAAAAAGTGCTATATTTTATTCCTTCTTTTTGCAAAACAGGGTTATATATAAAAAGCCCATCAGTATCAATGACATTTCTAGAGCAACTATTCAATGCAAAGCTATGCTTGACTACCATTGCAGGTACTGCTGCTGGCCTTTTGCTGAGCAATTTTTTCTCTATGCTCTCATAGAGCAAGTAATGACTGAAAATGTTTATCCAGAACAAGAACAAGTGAAAAATGTTTCTGTCCCTAAACAACTTCCCATATTAAAACAGAAGCACAAAAGGAAAATAAGCACTTTAAGAATTTTGAAGTTCTGGAAATAAGGGCGTTTCTGAATTGCTTTCTTGAAATTGTATACCTAAACCCAAACTAAGCTCCATTTATATACTGAAAAAATCACTTTTCTAAACTCACCATATCCGTTTCTCATAACTTTTTTATTTCTTTTTTCATTACAAACATAACTTTTCAAGGAAGATTTCAAGAAAATTTGCTTACCTTCAATTCATCCCATGCTGTTTCATTTCTGTTACAGAGTATCAAGCTGCAGACAACTGTGTCATTAGGAATTAAATGCAGAAAATGTTTTGAAGCAAAACTCTCAACGCGCACATCTTTCAAACTGCCATAACAACTGGGAGACAACAAATGTATGGAAGCTATAGGCTTTGAACCTGTCCAATTAAGAAAAGCAGAGAACAGTATGTATTACTGTCACCAGAACAGCTGTTGCATTTCATAAAGCAGGAACTTTTTTCCTTCTGAGCTTTTTAAATTATATATATTCTTCAATACCTAACATTTCAATCTACACAGGAAATCACAAACAGAAACCAGTATGTTTTCAAAGTACAGGACTTAGTGATAGTTTAAGATAGAAAAAAAAAAAGCGATTGTTTTATTCTCAGTAGATAAGAGTTTGAAAATAATCTGCATTTGCAAACAGTTACTATAATTGGATATTCCTCATGCAGCAACTGGTAATCACTTGTGCAGTATACCTGCACAAGTATACACAAGTATTAGAGCCTGCAAAAGACCAATCTCACTTTTAAAATGGTTTTCAGACTGGAAAAGAACAACTCTTGCTCAGCTGCTAAGGTAGGATACAAACAGAAATAAGACAATACTTACTTTGCAATGACCAACCTAGACTGGCTTTCATTACGAGATGAACACTAAGGACAACTGTTTAGTACAGAAAACCAGCTTGTTACCTGTCATCCGACTCAGAGGTTCCATCAGAGAGAGCCCAGCTCTGTCCACAGCGATGACGTGGTTCTCTTTCAGATACTGCTTCAAGGATGGATGGATAACTTTCTGGCACACGACAATGCCAATCTCATCATCAACCAGCTGCTTTCCTACATTAAGCAACTGATTCAGCTCTGACATTTCTAGAGAAATTCCATGATGGACTGTTATAGTTCCTTCTTCAGGGCTGAAGAGGTCTCCTGACATGGACACACAGAAAAGTGCTATCTTGATCATGTTCAAACAACTTCTTTTGACAGTAAGTGGCTTTGCCGATTGAATTTCTGGTGTTTCTATGAGTAGTCCAGGAAGAACTGTAGAATCTACAACTCTTTTACCTTTCACAGGTACTATTATACACTTTCCTAAAACAGCATTTGTCTCAACATGAGATGGAACAGTAAACATAAAAGCCTTTAAAATCAGCGTGGTGAGATGATCAACTTCTTGTTTGTTAAGCATGCAAGCAGGTTTGCTTGTTAATACACTACGTACCAAACAAAGAAGGGTCTCAAGACTGCTGAAATCCACAGTTATGCGGCAACCACAGGCCTCAGATTTGAGGTAGTCCATACATAAACTCAAAAGATGTTTGCTTATTTTAATGACAGTGCAAGATGCAATGTTTAGGTTTCTAAAGTTTTCAATCAAGCTACAGCAAAGAATGGCAGTAAACAAGCCGCAATCACTGAAGCGTGACACGTGGTTCTGTACAGAGGCTGTCAAAACCCTTAATACAGGATGACTGACAGAAAGGCGACTGAATATGGCTGAAGATTGTGAAGTTGTACAAACGTAGCCTCCCACACCGTTGTGGAGCTGTTTGAGCCTACCAGCAGGACCATAGCAAGATTTTAACATTCCACTTAGCAGAGACAGCGACTGACTAACTGTATCTTTAGTTAAAGGTTCGCTAATAAATAACGGAGGCTTTTTAGCCTCAAGACGAGACATTTTCAAAGTAAGATTTTAATTTTGGCCAACAAAACAGATTTCATTTTACTTGAATCAGTAATTCATAGCACTTTAAAATTTTAAAGCAGTACACTTTAATTCTTTACAGCTAAGGATTATTTTAAATGTGAAACAGTAGACACAGTATGATAATGACATTCCTGTGACTATGATCTACCTCTTAAATTGAGGCTTGAATCCTACCATGAAAACGATATATAATGACAGCAGTAAGCTATTTCATTCACGACGATCTTCCTTTTTAGCTTCTGAATGTGATCGAGCAGATTTTTTTGCAACAAAGTTTACGAGCATGCTTCCAAAATGGACACCTATGACTGACAGTCCTGCCAGAAGCAGAAAGTTCTTTCTACTCCAGCTAGTTTTCCTCATCTCTTCTTCCAGCAACACTCACAGAAGAAAAGCTCCAAAGCTAGTTATACCTACAATAAAAATCAGAAAGGTATTAGGATAATCTTATGACAATATTGCATAGCTTAAACTGCTATTGTATTTTTCACCCAAAAAAAAAATTGCGTAAGGACAAATACCAAACTATAAAGGTTTTTTAATTGAGAAAACCTATTAATGTTATATATAATACAAGCATAGAGTATACAAATCATGCATGTTTGTTAACAACCTCAATTCTGACCACCAGTTTATATACTGTTTTAGCTGTAGGTCTGTAAGTAACAGGCCACTAAAAACTGCACTTAATTGTATGAATATGTCAAAACTGTAGTGATGTTAAAGACTTTTTCACTCAAGAGCAAAAGAATTGAACTATCCAGCACTGCTTCCCTGGCAACCGCTTCAGAAACAAAAACTTTTATCGTTCAAATAACTTTAAGAAATCTCTCCCTTTGAAAGAAATGTTTCTTACTTCAAGATGCCTACTAGTTCTCTCAGTTCTTAAACACTTCAAAAATTAAACAGGTATTTATTCACATTTCTATGCAAATGCACTGTATTTAGGCTTCTCTCATATTTGACTTCCCCTTCTATTGTAATCACCGTCCCTACTAACAACACATACTGTGTTACTACATAAAGTCACCATTACTTCTGGGCAGTTTTGAACCTGAAACGACACTTCTGCAGACCCAGTCACAAAAGTTTGACTATTGACTTGTTTTTAAAAATCTTTAAGACCAATAACACCATCACTTAATTGATCTTATCAATTAGGATTTAGCAGTAGTTTGAGATGTATGATGCGTTTTTTGGGTCTGTGTAACTACCAGATTAAGTCATTTGCAAAAAAATAATAAAATTCTGGAAGACTAAAGTTAGACCAACAGGACTACATCTGTTAGAAAATTCCCATTTAATTGACTCATCTCCTGCCTCAAAGATATAAATACAACTAATTACGTAACTTACCCACAATACATAGCACTAACGCTATTTTTCTTTATTTTTGTGATCCCTTTGCATCACGTATGCCACAATCCCAGGTTCTGGAACAATGTCCTCTGTCTTCACTTGGAAAATAGGACTGGACTTGACGTAAAACCACCCCTAGTGCACCAGCCCAAGGCTAGTTCCCATAACAATCAGAACTTTGTAGTCCTTCCAGATGGTTTTAAGACCCATTGCAAACTGGCATCTACCTAGGTAAAGATAATTTATTATTTTAAATATAGTCTAGAAATTCTTTTTTTTTTACTCTATAATAATAGCACAGAACAGATAAACCTGAAAGTTAATATCTTTAATTACAGTGCAGCTGATTATTAAAACACAAAATGACACAAGAAAGTCTTACTTTCTGAACTTCAAAAAAAAAAGCTATAAAAATAACCTCAATTCAGACATCTTGAAATGTTAATTGCTGCATTTGCTTCCAGCTTTGGCATGCTAAATCTTAAAGCTTTGTTACTTTGTTATGTTTATCTAATTACAAATGTTACTGCTTCAGATGGCAAATATTTGAAGTCTAAAACAAAGCAGTTTCAAAATACCCCATTTTTTCCCCCTGTAGTTAATAAAATTAAATGACTAACAGAGCTCCTAAAAGAATATGAAACTTAACTTGCAGGTCAAGGAAGCTGCAATGCTTCTGACATCTCTTTAAGCTGCCCAGAGTAGCAGTTACGCCTACCTTAGCCCTCTTTGCCCTTGATTTTCAGAAACTACAGAGTACAAACATAATAAATACATCCTTGTCTAAAAAGAATGCATAAGCCTCTACTTCCCATGGGATTTAATCAAGATTTACTAAATATAGGGAAAAAAATAATATGTACAGTCAGGTTTTACATCAAAATTACTTCTTGGTTTAAACAGCTACAAAGGTAGAACTTGGAGACTACACGTTCCTACATCTGCCCTTCTTCATCCACGTGACAGAATCACAGAATCCTCAGAGTTGGAAAGGACCTCTAGAGATCATCTAGTCCAACTCCCCTGCTAAAGCAGGGTTGCCCAGAGCACATCACTCAGTACTGCATCCAGGCGGGGCTTGAAAATCTCCAGGGAAGGGGACTCCACGACCTCCCTGCGCAGCCTGTTCCAGAAGTAACGTGTCCAACTAAAACCCCTCCCATCACGCTGTGGGGATTCCACAGCTCCACACCACTTAGCACACGAGGCAAAGCAGACTCAAAAAATCACCCAGCCGGCCGCTACGAGCGAGGCGGCCGCACGCCGGCCATAACCCGCTGAGGGCCGGCTGCAGGGACTCCTCTGCCCTCGGTCACGCTGCGACATGTCGCCAGGCGACCACCCCTCTCTATCCCCGCGTCCCAGCGACCTTGCGGCGCGGGCGCCTGAGGAGGAAAGCGGCTTCCCTCAGGCGGCTGAGGACTAGGGTGAAGGAGGGAGACGGCGTACCCTAGGCCTCTCTCCCCTTTCCTCACGCAGTAAGAGGCTGCGGGGCCACCCCTAGCAGCCCTCCCAGCTCTCACCTCACCCCGAGAGGGAGCCTCCCCAGAGGGAGGGGGGGGTACGCGGCTGCCCGACCGCCGACGCCTCAACGCCCTACCCTCCGCGCTGGAACCCTCCCAACGGAAGCCGGTCGCCTCGCGCGGCCCGGAAGTACGGTGCCTTAGCCCCGCCTCCCCGCCGGCACAGCGCGGAGGCGAGCTCGGCCCCCTTCCTCCTCTCGCCCGCCGTTGGCCAAGCCTCACGTCACGTGGCACGCCGCGCGCGGCCGCCCCGGCGGCCATTTTGCGTTCGGGCAAGGCAGGGCGGGCGGTGGCTACAGCCAGCGGCCATTTTGGATAGGGGAGAAGAAGCTCGTGCCCGGCAGCCATCTTGCTTGGGGGCAGAGGAGCCGTTAGAACCGTTGGAGGCAGGCACCGGTGCAGGGAGGAGGTACGGCCTGACTATGGCGGCAGCCCCGCCGGGACCCTCGGCCAGGAGGCTTTTGCGGGGAGAGGCCGCGCCTTGCTTTTCAGTCTCGCTTTCCTCCCTAGATAAACACGTGAGGTGATGTCCTGGGGGAGCTGCTGCCATGAGGGTACCGACCGGTTCCCGCCGCGCCTCCCTCAGGCTCTGCCTCGGCTGGTTCCCGCCTGCGCCGCCCCCTCCTGGCCCGGAGAGGTGCGGGCCTTCAGAGCACCGGCCGGGCTTGAAAATGTGGATATCTCTCTGATTTTTCTTCTTTGCTTAACTCCTGTTGCAGTTACTCTGCTTCACTTCTTCACGCGCCTGTCTGAGCCTTCCTGCAGGGGGACACTGTTACCCTGACCAAAACAAGCTCAAGAAAACTTTGTTGCCTGACCTCTTCTAAAAATGTTTCTTGCCTCTTTTTCTATTCTGCACCTTTTCTTCTCCTCACTCGCCCTACCCTTGCAGTCGCTGTCAAGAATATCTTGTATTATATTAATGTGTTAATAGATGCGTTTATTTTTAATTTCGTGCATAGTTGCAGAGTTTACAGCTGTAGCCAAAAGACAAGTTTTTAGTGCCTAAGTTCATATAGAAAGGAGTAGAACAATTCTTTTTTTATGAACACTGCATTCAGCTGTTCCACAAAACTTTCTAAAAAAGAGGATTCAGAAATGTAAAAAGATAATAGCCAGCACCTGTCTGTAATGAGCCCCCTGATATTCCTCAGATATACTTATTTCTCTAGTTCTATGCAGTTGTGTGGTGAACGGGTAACATTTTTGAAAGTGAATTGTGGAACTTTAAAGGTGAATCAGCAGTTCATGAATGAAGGAGTGTAGATAGCAATGAGCTAAAACCATGCTAACTTGTTGGGAGTTTCTAAAGGTTAAGTGGAAAAATTTGGAACAGTGCAACTAAAAATCCTGAGACTGCAAAACATGAAGATTCTGGTATGTCTCTGCAGAACTCGAAAAACTTTACTAAGTCTGTGAATTGCTGAGTATTACACTGCTCATCTCAACCTTAGGATCTACTCTCAGGAACTGACCAGTGGTGGGCCTGGGCTGAACAGTGTTTGATATCTAGGGACTGGAAAGTTCAGGAAAATTCTCTTGTATTGTGATAGCTAATTTTGAACTATAAAGATAGCTAACTTATTCTAGAGAGTTCCTTAATTAGCATTTGTGGGTTTGTTTCTGTCTTTTTCAGGTGTCCACCTCTCCACACACAAGGTAAAGGCACCCAAAGAGTGTGAAGAGTTTGCAGCTGTTGTGTTAGAAGCTGCTGTATCTTCAACTGGGCATGTGCGGTGGGAGTTTCCAAGTCCTCGTTCCTGCTGAATTCCAACTTCCCTCACCACAGGAAGCTACTAAGGTAAGATGCTGTTCATCATCTGGCAACAAACACTTCAGCTTGCTCCCTGGGAGGCCATGTTTTCTGGCTTCCCTTGTGTGTCTGCCACTCTGCTTAATGTCAAATTTAGGAAAGAAGGATATTCTGCTGTGTTATTTTTGAAGAGTGTCTCATTCTAGCTACAGGGGACCTCTGTGTTTAATTCTAAATCGTGTTTTTTTGTACAGGCTGTCTATTAAAAATTTAGATGTCGAAATGCTACAATGTCAAGACTTTTAAATTTTTAAAATGTTCTTTCTGAGAGGAGTTTTTTCTGCCTTGTTTGCTTATCATCACGTTTCCTTGTGTACAGTTTCCTACAGAGGTATGCATTAGTTTGCAACATGTACAGTATTCCATGAAGCAGAGTCTTGTTACCAAATAGAGTAATTGTAATGTATCTCTGTTTCTTGTGGGTTTTTTTAAACACAGAAAATGGCAAAGTAATTTGGGGCTTGTTGGCTTTTTTTCCTTGTACAATTGATGGGTGTTTTGCCTCATTTTCTGGTGTCTTAACATTGGGTATTTTTTTGTCTGTGACAGTTCAGTAACTTTCCTGATGGTTTACACATTAGCTGCATTCTTTTTGGTTTTCTAAGGATTTGCTTACATTTATTTTGTGTGCTATATTTCTTTTGCTTTATGTATATGGTTAATGCAAAGAATGGAATAGTTGGCAAACTCCAAAAGTCAGCTTACTCCCATGAAGAGCAAATTGAATCAAAGGTAACTTTTCTTGCACATCTTTTTTATTTTTTTTCTTTTCTCTAATTTTTTATTTCTTTAGACTGGATTTGGAGAGGTTTTCTGCCCACTAGCAATCCTTTTCACATCAGTAGTAGCAGACTTGTTGCAACAGTGGTATTCCAGATGGCAAATTCTTACAAAAAAGATTGGTGATTCATCCATGTGTTGGTTTGTTCTCAAGCAGGACAGGAGCATTTGGAGAAAGAGATGATGCTCTGTCATGTTTTGTTGCAACTCTTCTTCGTATTATTGCTACTGTAAAGATTAGTTATAAAACATGAGCAGTCCAAATATTCCTCAGATCACAGCCCTACAGCACCATTGGGAATAACATGCAGCAAAAAATTACGTAGGATCTAGGTAAACTATGTTCCTGGAAGCATGAGGCAAAGTACCTTGTGTTCTACTGTATCCCAAAGTACAGGTAATTCTGTATAAATGTTAGGTTTGTTCAATATTGTCATTGCTGTTGGAGGAGTTCTTAGTTGATGGTGTGCTCCACAGCAAATTGTGTTTGTAATGACACATGTCCTAATTTCAAGTTAATATTCTAGTTCCTTGGGGAAGAGACTATAGCATTTAACACTATCCTACTTTTTGCTGTTCTTGCCTACTGTTTTTCCTATTTTCTTTTTTTTTTTTGTTGGTTGGGAGGAGGAGGTAGGGATCATCAGTGAAGCTTCAGATACTAGCCTTTCATTAAAATTAAAAACCCAATCCTGAAGTGCTGCTGAGACTTTTTTTTTTAAGAGAAACTGATGAGTCATTTGTGCCCAAGTTTTGTGGTGTTTTGAAATGGCTGTGATATTTCTTATTATTTGCTTTTTGATTTGTTTTTTTTTCATGATGGAGTGGGTAGTCCTTGGAGCTCTTGAACACCAAGAATACAATCTTGTGCACCTTTACAAGGAACGGAGAAGTGCAGTTGGTTTTCATTTGGTGGCTGCCATTTGCCTTTAGCATCTCTTCTGTCCTGGTTCTAGCACTGCTGTTTCAAGAATTTCTGAATTTTATCTCCTACTAAGATTCTTCTTATAGTCATTCAACTATATTTACTTCTATAAGTAGCACCTTACTACCTGACTGAATTGAAATATGATGTTCCAGCTGGTCCAGAGCACTGTTCGTTATGTTGTGTTTCTCGAAATTGCTATCGGTAAAGTTGACAGACTGATAAGACAGAAGAGTTTCTAGGTTGTGTCTTTAAATACCTCCAGGGATGGCAGTGGCAACTCAACCACTTCCCTGGGCAGCCTGTTCCAATGTTTCACAACCTTTCAGTGAAGAAATTTCTCCTAATATTCAATCTAAACCTCCACTGTAACAATTTGAGGCCATTTCCTCTTGTCCTATCGCCTGTTACTTGGGTGAAGAGACTGACCCCACTTCCCTACAGCTTCCTTTCAGGTAGATGCGGCACTGAGGGACATGGTTAGTGGTAACTTGGCAGTGCTGGGTTAAGAGTTGGACTTGGTGATCTTAAAGGTCTCTTCCAAACAAAACAATTCTATGTTTTGTGCAAGGAAGAGTGATAGTTGAGTGGCACAAGGCATGTTATTCCAGCTTTTGTCTGCATGGCTGTTATTTGAAAATTCAACTTCCTCTCTCTGTATCTTTTTGTTCACAATTACTGTGCAGCTGGTAAAAGCTCTAACTTTGAGCTTTTTCAGAACATAGTTGAAACATTTTTATTAACTATATTAAAAGTTTTTATTCAGTAGTTGCTTGCAGAATGGTTCTCAGTTCAAACTCATTTTAACCTGGTTACAGTAACAACCATTTAACTTCTCACTTTTTACAGTCTTTTTACTGTTTCTGTTTTTTACTGCTTGGTTATTGGTATGATATATAGGAAAAAAAATCTTTTCAGTAATTGGGGGTTTTCTTTGAGCCAGTATATGGAATTGTGCCCTTGTTACTTCCACATTTTCTCTTAGTTGCTTTGAAATCTTGGGTCTCAGCATTTGGATATTTGAAATGGAAGCTCTGCATAGAAGTGTTTATTTAGTTCAAAATAATTACTGTTGAATCTTAAGATCAAAAATATCTATGCTATGTAGTTGTATTGTTTTGCACTTTTTGGAAGTTAAATAAGAATAACAACTGCATTTTGAAATGTGTGAGTGTAGTGCCTGACAGAGACACACGTCACCAGCCTGACTTGTGTCCTGAAATTTTGACAGCTCTGTCCCAGTGCCTCGCAATAACTTGAAGTATGCAGTGAGAAGCGGGTATGTCTTCTGCAGTCTTACTATTTTCCTATACCATCTCCAAGAAAATTGACCAGATTTGTCTATATTACTAAGAAACTAATCTTTTAGGAAACTTTAGAGTGTAAAAGGCAGCTCTATTCTCATTATAGTTTCTGTTGCAGTTCATCTGTTGCAGGCAGCAGCTACTGACACTTGTTTTCTTTCTTGATTTTGAAGCTTGAACTGTATTGTTTGGGTGCTCTATCTTCTGCCAGTATATACCAAGACCCTTGTTCACCCAGTTTTCTGTCCAATCCAAATCTCTTCCTTGTCTGTTGCCTCTGTTCCTGTCCTGTGTGAAAATAGAATGTGTCTTAATTTTTTTATTCCCGGGCTTTTGTAGATGTTAATCTTGGTACCATAGGGTCCATTCCACATCTCTTCTAAATCCCAGCATTGCGGAGTAAGCTGGAAAGACTTCCATGTCTTTAACTTAACCTAATCTTCTACCTTTTGACAAGTGAATGTTTAGCTCCTGTTTATGTGGAGGATGAACTTCCCCAGTAGTTTCAGTGCTGTAACCATAACAGTTATCAGTTTGGAAAAAAAACACCCAGTCAAAAACCTGGAATCAATGTGGAAGGTGACTTGTGGTTTGGTTTGCAAGTTAACTTGAAGCTTGTAGTCATTCGAGTGAGATACAGACTTCTTCTAAGGGGATGGGAGGGGAATCTTAGCAACTAATTGAAGGTTTCTTCTTGCACCCCAGAGAGAGTGCGTTTAACTTTCAGTATGAACTAATGTTTCCTGAGTGAGTTGGAATCGTCTGAGGCGGGGTAAGGGTTTGTGCAGCTAATGTACTTCACTCAATATCCCAAATTAAGCAATCTAAATCCTATTTGGGATAAGCAAGAGAAGAGGATATTCAAAGTTCACTTTACTTGTGTGCAACCACAATAATGCTCGTGTCACATTGCTTTATGCGTGTGGTAGTCTAAAGTTTTAAATATGCATGAAGTGTGGATATATATATGCATACTAGGTGCACCAGAAGCCAGAGTCTCTTATTTAATAAAAACAAAAGTGACTGTGCTTTGTTTTTGAACTGGTTTAAACTCTTGATACTACTGATTACCAGAACTGCAAGTAGTGAATGGGTATCTCAGTTCTGAATTTTCTTACCGCTGCTTGGTCTGAAAGCAAATTTTGAAATTTGCTTAAAGTGTTGCTGAGCCCCCGTTAAGAGAACATGATGGAAGATATTATTTCTCTAGGGCCATTGGTTTATGCAGCCTGTTGTCGTCTCCCTGGCTAAGTAGAAACGGAGTATCCACAGGATACGGAGGGATGAATTTTACGTAGAGAGGTTTGAGGACTCTCTTGACTAGAGAAGGTATTATTTATTAAGATTTTTTTTCTTGAAAACAATACCTTTTAAATTTTTGTGTGTTTTCTTCCTCCTTTTCTTCTTCATTCTTTCTTTCTTTAAGCTATGCAAAGGGATTTTATGTGAAGCTATTAATTTGAAAGAGAAATGAGGCCGGGGCTGTATACATATGGACCAGTGGTTGAGACAGTAGTAAAGGAATATTCCAGGTTTAGTTTGCTACTCTGAAAGACTTCCTGAGGATAAATTATGTGGGTTTGTCTTCATATTGGTCTGAAAAATAGTTATAATTTGGTATTTCACGTGTTGGATGCTAAGTGCCTGGACAGTTATGAGGTTCACTAAAAGAAACCAATGCAGGTAGCTAAGTAATTCTCCTTTAAATAAGATCTTTCCTTGGGTTTCTTAAAGCAGTGTATAGGATTTGAAGAATAGCAGTAATGGGAAAAAAAAAAAAGAATAATAGATTTTAAAAATCTGTTTTGGTGCAGAGATCTGAGTTTGTTCCTAGTGCTGATCACTTTTAATTGATGTTTTTATAGGACCAGTTTACACTGACCTATCATGGCATCCAACAAGTTTGTCATTAAGGTAAGTAGAATGTCATAGCTTTAATTTAAAAAGAAAACCTGTAATACTTCCTAGAATGTGTGTACATCGATTTTATAAGTTAATGATGAAGAGGTGCATCCTTCAGATGTCTGGTCATAGTATCATGTTTTGTATCAGCTTTTCTTTCTCTTTGGAGCAGGAAGATTAAAATCATATAAGTAAAAGTGATTAGTTGTGTAGTTGGAAACTGCATGAATTCTCAGTAAAACAGTATTTGCCAATTGAAATAAAATTTAGGGTTGATTCTTCTCTTACTGTAATTTTGCAATATTATTTGTGCACTTCCCAGATAATCTATGAGTTCCTGCTTTAAGGCATAACAATGTTCTTAAACTATCACACTTGATTTTTTTATTTGCGTATTTTTTCCCCCTCTTTTCCCATTTTCAAGGATTAGTTGTCTTACATCCAGTAAAATGCTATTGCAGTTTATTTTGCAAATGGGCTCTGACTTTTGGTTATATATCACGTTTGAACGCTTTTCAAAACATCCTATAATAATCATAGCACTTCATAATTCTGATACTGCAATTATATCATCTTATCAATAAAAAGTCCTATTTGTTCAGTAAAAATTGTGAAACCTTCTCTTTTGAACCTTCTGTCTTATTTGTGTGTTCCTATATGTCTGGGGTAGTTTAGGTAATGCATACATTTCAAAGTGATTAGCGCAATATATTATTCTCTTGGAAATGTTTTTTCTGGGAATTTTCTTAATAGAAGAGACTTTTTCCTCTGTGGGTAAGCTTGGGTTTTTTGGAGGGCAGCTACAAAAACCTTCCTGACTGATCAGGTCATGGAAGCTGTTGAAGCTTGGTTTTGTGGGTAACCAACCTGTTCCACAGGCAGACCAAACACTTAATTTTTGTGTTCTGTGTGTTCTTTTCAAAGAAAACTGCTGTCATTTACTGGGACGCTTGCTTCATGGTTTTTTGTTTTTTTTTCACTGTTTAACATGATTATAAACCTTAACAGTGTCATGTCTATGCTATTCACTGCTTCTAAAGTGAGGTAGGAGTTAGGAGAAATATCTTCGATTTTGAGCGCTTTTTAGCTGGTATTCTGAGTCTATATGACCCTGGTGGTGGTAACAATAGGAGCTGAGGCTGAAGGAATTGTTTTTTCTCAGCTGACAACTCTTGATGTCATCAATGTTAATGCAAGAGCCCAGGAAAACAATGGTGTGAGTTGAAATACCTTCACCAGATAAAAAGTCTTAAGACATGTCATTACTGATTTGCGTTATTACAGCTTGCTGATTCAGCATAGACACTTTGCTCGTATTCATCTTGTACCCTGACAATCACTAAGTAGTTTAACATCACTGATTATCTGAACAAATGGTTAGGTTATCATTGAGCATGCGTTTGTTGGTAAGCAGTATCACTGATACAACTTTTGAGAGTGCCAACGAGATACAACTGTATTTTCTTTCTGATGGATAGTATTTGAGAAATGAGGGTAAGTTTTTTTGCATGTACTGAATGCTGAAAATTAACTTTGCCTTGACTAAACCATAGCAAATATATAATGTAAATATGTGAAAAGCTGATTGGAATTTACTTTGTGCGGAGATGCATAATGCCTTACTTGTTAGATTGGCGATTTTGTGTGTGAAATTTTGCTTCTTTACATTCAATGTATTTTAACTTAATGTGAATATTCTCCTTTTAAAGACTGTTCAACTTTCACATAACTTTTTCAAGGAAGATCCCTGTACAGAAGATCCTCCATTAAAAAGTGGAAAATATTCCCACTTCTCTATGCAGGGAGAGTATAGGAATGCTATGTTCTTACTTTTACGTTCCTCGTGTTTGCACTGATAGGTATTTTACTGAGTCTGAAAGTGTTTCATGCTGCCTCATCTTCTATATTCTCTACCTCTTAGGTTTTGTAAGCATGTGTACATTAATGTTTTCAGTAAGAGACTGAAAAGTGTAGCTTATCAGTCTTTCAAGTCTTAGCTGACTGGAATGCAATTAAGAGAAAAACACCCAAAATATGTTTAATGGCTTTGCTTAACTACATATATTTTATATGAGAATCTCTGTATCTGCAATGTAATGGTCAATTACTTTCAGTAGAGGGAGTAGTTGGCCTATTTTTGGAAGGCGAGCCTAAGCTTGGTTTTATGGGCAATTAAGAATGATTGAAATAAAATAATTGATGCCATAAAATAGCTTTAAACCTTAATACAAAAAGTGCAGTTAAGTCTTAAACACACTTTCTTCACTTGCCAAGTAGCTGGATGCCGCAGTGTTGTGATGTGCAATAGATAGTTTATGCAAGTTATATTTGATAAGCAATTTTCAATTTGAGGAAATATTGATACTTCATAAAGCGCTGTATGGTAAAATAGCCCCAATTCTGGAAAATAAGACATATGAATTTAATTAAACTTTTTGTGTGTGTTGCTAAAATATTTTACTGCTGTTCTTACAAATAAATCTTAACTTTAATTGGTGAGGCTTAAAGCAAAATCATGAATGCTATATGGATTGAAAAATAATATCACTAGGGCCTTGTTTAAAACTTTGGACAAAGTAGAAAGAATTTATCTTCCAGAATTGTGTAAATTGACTTTATTCATGCCAGACTGCAGAACTAAATATAGTAATTTTTATGGCTGTAATAGAAAAAAATTCATTTACTGTTTTCTCCAACTCATTCATTTGCCAAACACTGAAGACTTTAAATTGTTACTACATTTCAATAGCTCAACTCAAAGGGAAGCTTTTTTTACTTTCTTATTTCCTATTTTGACAAATTAAGAGCTCTGTTCTGTCTCAGATTTGTAAGCCATTGCTAGCACATATCTTAGATTAAGATAATTATAGTTTCAGTTTTCCTTCTGGTCATCCAGCACACTCTGCAATCGATTTTTCAGCAATGTTCCTTGTTATCAATTGAAATTATTGCATGCTGGAAGTGTATATGAAACTTTTTGATATTTCCTACCTCAAACTTATTGCTTGCTTTAAATTGTAAGTTCCTTTGAAGCAGTGACATAATTTTCTGTTTTATAGTGGGAACAAAGATGGAAGTACTGGAAATAATTGGGCAGAAAAATTAGGTCGTTTTCCCCTTTGTTTTGCTTGTGTATGTATCCTTTACTTTTTTATGTTGATGTATCTAAATGTAATTGTTAAGACACCAATTGATAATCAAAGGCATCTTAACATCTGTCTTTCCATATCTTAGGAGTGCTCCATGAGAGAAAGTGTGCATAGAAAGAATGTTGCTTATAGGCCCTAACAGTAGGTAGATGGAAATGGAAAGATATCTTCCTGTCAGACAATATGTTAGTATGAACTTACAGTGCTGTACAATTCATTTTAGGGTCTGCTCACAGACTTGTGGAAGGTATTACTGTCTTTGGTCTGGAATAAGAAAATGAGCTGCTAATTTTGAAGGGGCCTTTTCTGATATTCTCATGCATGTTTAAATATGTCAATGGATTTCTAATGCTAAGGCGAAGATTTCTGTATCAGATACGTCTGTTTGGCTGATTCTTAGGTGACATCTAATTGGGCAAGACAGATTAAAGTTCACAATTCTGTGAAGTGTGTCCGTTGAATTAGCTAATCGATACCTGTAAGTATTTTGCTCTGTGAGGAAGTGGTGTGTTTGCTGCTGCTTGCAAGTTGTTTGGAGAGGAAAAAAAAAAACTAGGGAGATGAGTATGTTCTCTTATCTAATTTTTAATTTATTCTCTGAATCTGTATGATGAGTAATAGAGGATAGTAAATGCATTTCACTGCGATATTAAGTCCATAGATGCATGAATGCAGTGCTGTCAAGCAGAATGTGAGAATAAGGAACAAATTGTGTCTAAAGTGATTTTTTTATGTTATGACTAGTCAGGGTTACTAGACTGATACTACAGGTGCTTTTTTTTTTTACTATACATAGTTTTGAACTGTTTAGCATACTGGTTTCTAGTTTGAGAGCTAGGTTTTTTTGGAGTGTTTAGTTAAAATAGCTGATAGATATTATATTCTTATGTCCGTTTCTTTTTCCCTGTTGCAGAACTAAGATGTTTACATGTGAAATTCCTGTAGTTGGAGTATTTTCAAATGTTTCAATAGAAATACACTAAGATTAATTTTTCTTCAATCGGATAGAATTTGTAAAAGTTCTCCAAACTGATTAAAGGTTGTTGATTTTTTTTTTTTTTTTTTACGTGTCCTGGATGTTCTTATATTTGTTTTTTAGGTCTTCAAAAATTAAGAAATAGCTATATTAACTATTTAATGGTGGTTTGCTAGGGATGGTGTTCTCCTAAAGCAACATTGCTCACAACAACTATAAATATAGGTGGTTAGATTTTTTGTTATCGAGTAGCATCACACACTTCACTTAGCTGCATTGTCTGTTTCCAGCTGAATGGATAAAATACAATAGTTCTCTAAAAGGGATTAAATGTCTCAAGAAGATAACACGGGACCTGGGGGGGAAATTTGATTTAAAATAGGAAGTAGAAAGCAGTAATGATGGATGGAAGGACATCTATTTAGTTCTCTTTCTTAACTCTGCATTTAATTCCCAATTTCATGGGACCAGATATGGAATGACTAAAGTGATGAGTAAATAAGTTCCAGAAGAAAGAAAAGAGGAAATTGGGAGGTAGAAGGGAGAGGAAAATTAAGTGCGCGGTCTAGTTCTAACCTCCTGGAGTCAATGGAAGTTTCCTCACTGACCTCAGAGGATTAATTTTCAAGCCTAGGGAAATGATGAGTGGATGAAGAGTTGAGAGATTAAAGTGTTAGCAGAAGGAGAAAGGAATAGGAAGCCAGAGGGATAAACATCAATAGTGGAAACACCGCTTTCCCGGCGATCGCTTCAAATAAGGAATAAAAGAATGGTTCAACCTGCGTTACTTTTTTTTGGTAATTCAAATAAATGAATCTGATTAGTTCTAAAAGTTCCAGTTGTGGCAGAAAATGAGGCTTTTGCTTATTGTGAGCACTGTGTATACTACTGTGACAGTGGTATGGGATTCTAAATGCACACAATGCCAGTGATACTAGTTATTTTTTTTAGATGTGATTAATTCAAAGGTGTAATCACCACAGTAATTGCCATATGCCTTATTTCTGAGCAGCACCACCATATTTTACACCTCCACTGTTCCACTTTTTGGAGATCTTTGTGGTACTGCCTGCTTTTGGAGTCCAGCATTTGAGGAGGAAGGGATGGGAAACTTAGAAGCAGACTTCAATCTCTCTGAGTCCAGCAAAACATCAGGGCTTAGCAGAGATGCTGCATGGGGTCACTGAATGTCTTGAGGTCCTGGGAGAGGCTTCAGCTTGTGCTGTAGGTGAAATTCTTCAATTCTTTCCAGTGAGTTCAGATGGAGGTTAGTAGGCTGGGAGGTAAAGGGATCCATGTTTCATATAGTACCTGATAATGTCATGTGCAAACAGTTTAATGATGCAGTAATGCAGCTTTTGCTCTTCATGTTAACGTCATGAAAACTTCATATAAAAATTTTCGTATTGTTTTGTGTGGCCTCTCCCCACTCTGGACAATGTAGATGGATTCTGATATGTGGAAGTCATCTGAGTATTTGATGTATGAGTATGTTCTTACTGGACTACGGAGTAAAAAGGAGAAGAGAGCCTGACAACACATTTTTATTCTTTCCTTATGTTTCATCCATGTGGTTCAGAACTTCCTTAAAAGGAGTCTATTTTTAAAAGCAAAATTATTGCTTGGTTTCAATTCTCAAATAAAAGTTTAGTTTCTGGACGTTTTGTGTTCACTGCAGCGCTTATTCAACCATGACTTTGCAGTATTTTTCTTGACTCAATAGCCAAACTCTTTCTTAAATAATGGTGTATGGCACCTTATTTCAGTATTTTGCTGCAGTCATTGCTAAGCATGAGCACTGATGACGCTCAATGATTGTGAAAACCCTTTAAACTGCTGATAAAATGATGACTCATGGTCACCTGATGAAAACAGATTCATTACCATGACTCCAGAGACTTCAGATCCCATGTAAGTGTTTCACTTCCCACACTAGTTCTTCTAAAAGGGATGATGGTGCAGTTATTTTCTAACAGTTGACAGCTGCTCAATTAAGCTGTGACAATGTGGTTTGCAAAAACTATGAATTCCAGACTTTTTTAATAATAGTTTAAGGAACAAAAAATCTGCATGAGCTGTGAAGAAGTTACCAATATTATTCACAATGTTACTTGGAGTGTTTTCTAATCAAATTATACATCTTAGATTTCATTTACCACTACTGAATTAAGTTCTTTTTATAGTGGATCTGACCCAAACCTCACTGAAGTCAATGGGGTTTGGATCAGGGCCTGTAGGAGTATATTGGCAGCACACTGTAGCTTAACTATGGACATATTAATTTATGTCATCAGCAGCCTTCTTCAGTTCGATTTTCTGTCCTTTTAAAATGCTGTCTGTTTGTTTATAATGTTTATGCTTTCATGTCTTTGTAACTTCTTTCATTGTGGCGTCTTTGCCAATTCTGCTATGTGTGTTTTACAGACAGATCCTTTTGCATGAAGTCCTGAATCTACAAGCTTCAGCAAAACACAGATTTTAGTCCTTTTTCTATGTGACTTGCCATGTATGTGTTAAGTAGCATTCAAGTGGAGATTCACTATAAAGATGTTGCGTCAAACGCACATTGAATAATAGTTAGTTGTTAGTCTTGAGGAAGAGTGAAGTAAAGAACAGAGGTAAGGATGAATGTCATAATATCACTGGTTTCCACGCAACAAAATGTCACACAGCCACAGAACATTTTCTCAGCATTTTCATGTTGTTAGTGACTGTGCTTATTTTGCTGTAAAACCCTGTGGAGAAACTAGACTAAGCTCTATGCCATGTGCAAGGTTCACTTTGCATGGTTCTGCTTAGTTTCCAGGAAGTAGTAAGGTGCCTGGCATATCTGACACCACTCAGCTGGTGAAACAATAGTTTATTTAAGATCCAGTTAAATACAGCCTTTCAAGTTCAAGCCAATATTCTCCTATTTTAAACTCAGAGGGTCGTCTTTGTTCATTGAATATACCACTGATTTAATAGCACTCATAATTAACCAAATATATATGGTTGTGGTTTATTCTGCTTTGTATCATACAGATAAAGGCTGATAGAAGTGTATAGCTCTGAACATAAAATATTTGCTGAGCTAAAGAGTTGGGAAAGAGCTAAGTCTTTGGCCATTAAAGAGGATCTGTTCAATGCCAAGATCCTAGGATTTGACAGTTGCTAGAGTCATGCAGCACGTAACTTTCCCTTCTTTATTTTGATGTTTCTGTAGTACAGAAATAGGAAGGGGAGTAATATAAGTAGCACTACAATAGTGTGTTGCCTTGCCATAATAAGGTAATCTTCAGTAGCGGAAAACAAACTTTATAGAGTTATTCCCTTTGTGGTATTGTCTGTAAGTCTCTGGTTCTTATTTTCCTGTTAAACTGTCACGTAGTCACAATCCATGTCTCGGGGAATTTACAAACAATTCAGATGATAGGAGTAAGTCTGACATGTCAGAAGTTGAAAATGAAATGCACAATTTAAAAAAAAATCAAGCAAAAACATATTCTTGCCTCAAACAAGTGCTGAGTACCAAATGTTTATGATATAGTATGAAGTAGACTGACGAGCAGTAACTGGTGCTATTGGCTGCCATGGGCGTCCCAGCAAAGAGAAATCCTACAGGTGGATTTGGAATAAAACAACAAAATTGACTTCTAGATTTCTCCAGAAAAATTGTTAGAAGTTATCATTAATTTTAAATCTCTATATGTCAATTTATGCATCTTTCAGAAAATTGAATAAATATTTTATTTTGCTTTTATTGTTTGGTGAAAACAGGGTGGTGGTTGGAGATGACCTTAAGAGACTTGGGGGAAAAAAAAAAGTTACGGAAAATATGTCTTTGCTTATATCCCTTCTTCACCCTGATAATTGGCAGGAATTGTGATTTGATTTGCAGAATGTTTGGAGGATATGGTTAGGGGTACTTGCTGATTATGAACTGAAAAGAGATTTAATTGCCGATGTCCAGCATATTCTATATAGTTCATGAAACTCTTGGCTAATTTGAAGCCATTTTCCATAGGGCTATTAGAGAAGGTTCTTATGTTGTTGTTTTATAGAGGCCTACATTATTAAGCATGTACGAACTGTTAGGATTTAGTCTGGTTTTATAAATTCCTATTTGAGCTATCATACAAATTTTGGGAGGGAAAAATCTAGTGATGAAGAATACAATAAAAAAATACTGTAAGTCCAGAAGTGAAAGGATATTCAGATATCATTAGAACCTACCTTTTTATTTGAGTATCTTTTGCAAGCATCAAGAAATCTCGCAGTATTTCAAGCTGTACACCTAGACAATCGCTGAAAGCTCTGTTGTTGATAGCCAGCATTGTGGCAAGGTGAGGCAACCATTATCCATGTACAGTTATGAGACAGTATTCCTACTCTGAGCAGAGAAAATGAAGATGGCAAAACACAATTGCCAGATCTGTAATTTGGCCATTGGATCTCTAGCAAAGTGTCATGGATACCACTGATGATCAAAGACTGTTAAAACATAATAGCAAGTTTGATCTTCACAGTGGACTACAAATTCAAAACTAGTTTGGAAGGAGAAAGTACTTCTGGAATTACCAGCAGCATTGTTCCTTGGAGACCCATGTGTAAGCAGAGACTCACTTCACATTCTGTTGCTCTGCCAATTTGCTATTCCTACTTTACATGGAGATATTAGGAATAATAGATTGTGAAACACTTTGGCTTTTTTTTATTAAGAAGCAAAAAGTGAAGAACTTCAGTATCATCATTAACTCTCGTTAGGTGTGGGCTCTGTTACATGGAACTTTTTGAAATGATGACCAAGTAGTAATACAAAGCTGTGCCTACTCTTCAGAGAGTGCAAGTGTTCCTGATATAACTTCAGCTTGTATCCTCCTTCTCGGTATTTGTATTCCATGTAAGAAGTGGTTGTGTCCTTAACACCAGACTTTATCTACATAGATACTAGTGGCTTTAAATTGATGCAAATGCTAATTTCAGAATCGGCAGCATAATGGTATTTAAGAGGGTAAGTTCATCCACCATGAACATCTACTTTATAGTAATCCTACATGAAAATCTCCGCTGCTGCTGGCTGTCATCATATTGGTACTTGATTTTGAAATCCACTTCTTTCTCTTTGGATTGCCACACAGATTTAGCAGCTAGACCTTGGTCAGCAAGTGGTGTGTTCATTTCTGTAATTTGACTATCTGTAAATTAGTTCAGCGATCCTCACAATGTTTTGATTAGTTCCCTTGTCTTTTCAGTAATAGTTTGGACCTCTTCAAAATGTCATTATGATACAGGTTTAAATTAAAATACTAATAGTTTACTCCAAGTGTATTAAAATATAATGTAGTTTAAATGCGATGCTATTTATTATCTTACTTGCATCATGAAAAACAGCAAGGTTTTTTTTCATATGGTAGTTCTGTTGTGGGCTGGGTGATAATTTCCCGTGTATTTAAGGTGAAGATTCCAGGTTTTTCCACAAAGTGAAAAGACTATGAAAATTTTGTTCTGAGAGCTCATTCTCAGCAGGGAAGATCTCCCTTGCTTTTATTCTCATGTTTATAACAACACCTTATAGGGACTTACAAATTAGACAGAACTAGGGAAAGAAAGAGTAAAATGAAAAGTGGCAGGGTTGTGGAACAGGCTGTGGAAGGTCAGTGAAGGGAGCCAATTTGGGATAAGCTTTCACTGGTGGAACCGCTGTTGAGTAGCGGGGGGTCTATGTTTAATTTCCAACGTTGTGGATGAAGTGCGGATTATAAGCATGAGAATGCAATAACGTACCGTCTGTATTTTACGGAATAGATTGCGTGCAAACAGGTAATGGGATTGGAAGGATTATGGCGGTGATAACGTCGGTGAGGGAGGAGGCTGCTGGCTGGGGAGGGCCGGGGCGGGGGGCGGCTTCAGCACCAGCCCCGTCTGGGACAGCGGCTCCCCGAGCCCCGCCGGCGGAAGGGTGGGCTCCTCGCACCTGGGGAGGCCCGCCCGCCGGCTGGACCTCCTCCAGCAGCCTGGCTGGCCGGTATAGACGTGAAAATCGAGTAATGCTGCTTGGTTTGTTCCTCCCTGGCATAGTTTAGCTAATTAGTCCCCTTCTTCAAAGACACAGAAAATGAAAGTGGTGTTAGTTTATTTCAGTTCTGCCTAGTTACAGAGTCCTACCGCTTCGTTTGAGGAAACTCAGAAGAACCCTTTCCAAGGATCATTTACAGTTTGTTTTTAGAGTGAATTCCCCTTCATACATATTTCTTTTCTAATGACTTCTTGATCATTTCTCTAATTTGGGAGGTATACTTTTAAAGACTTTTGGTGACATGTTTATTTTTCTTAAATGCTTATGGAACAGAAATACAACCTCATGAGGCATGTGTGTCCCAAATGGAATTAGAATGGTTCCACAGTGTTAATTCCATTCATTCATTATTGTATCTCCGTTTTTTTTTTTCTTCAAACTTTAATCCTGTAATTTTAGAGAAGAAACTATTTTGAAGAACCTTGCTTTCCATGCACACATTAAAAATATCAATAGGGTATAAGCACATGGAAAACTTCATATAGGCAATTTCTACTTCCCCCTTCACCTTCCCACATATGCAAGTGAGCAGGGAGGGGGACAAAGAGAACCAGAAATCTGCATCTGACCTTTTTATACCCACATTCTTGATAACAAGCCTTTACTTTTAATCTGTCTTTTTCTTCCGTGAGATCTTAAAAATTTCAGCCATGGTGAATTCCGTAGTAGTGGGCTTCACAGATAGATGCTGGAAAGATGATGGCCTATGCCTTTTATTGCTGGCTGTAGGAGAAAATCTCAATTAGTGTGAAAAATACTGAGAATTCTTGTATTCAGTGATTGAAGAAAAAATTTTTTGATTAATACTGCATACTTGCCTTTTTAAATTGAATGTTTTATTGCCATACATAGAAAATGTTATTGCCATACATGGGAAGGTGGGACAGGTTGACATGCTTTATCTATGGCAGTCTTTAGATATAAGTGTGTAATTGGTAAAGCTACTGATTGATCTCCCTGTGTTGCAGATAGCTTGCATCTTCTTTTCTCTAATGGTTTCACAGTGCTTTCTTCAGTAAACCATGAGAGGAATAGGGCTTTGTTTTTAATTAAAAAAAAAACCCCAAAGTTATGAGTAATTGCGGAAGAATTTCCAGTGATTTCTAAGTAAATTAGCAGTAGCAATTTACAGCAAAAATTTGCTGTAATTTTTTGGGGGGAGAAATTTACTCAAAATCAGCAAATTGGAGATTTAAGACATTCATGTACTACAGCTGTGATACTACAGTTACAGTTGTAATGAAAAATAGAATAATTTAATACATATTATGTGCTAAGAGAGTACGAGTGAAGTTACAGTAGTTTCAGAATGTCTTGGTTTTTAATGATGACGATGTTTGTTACTTTTAATTTCTTTATTATTTTTTCCAACTTTTCTGTTCTAAACAATGTAAAGGGAAGCAAAAACAACTTTTGTGAAATATGAGTCCTCTGTTTACTTTTAGAAAAGCTTCATTTCAACTTATTTATTACTTCTGTAAAAGGGGATAAAGATGTAGTTACGTGTATGTTGTAATGCTCATTTTAAGAAACTCAAATCTCGATGCTTCTAATATTGAAAATCTGGCATTCATTGTAAGTATAATAGGTTATTTCATGCTGCTTCTCTTTATATTTCTGGTTATGATACTGAAATGTTAAGACCACACACAGACAACACGGTCTCTAGCCACTTACGCATGTAAACAGTCTGGCTTTTTACAAAGTGGAAAAATATTTCTTGTGCAGTATTTTAACATGATCAGCATGTTAAGGCTCAATCTGCAACTGTGTCAACATTTCTTTGGCTGTAACCATTAATTCTGTAGCCTCTTGATAATATGTAAAATGTGAAGCTGGTTTGTTTACTACTGGGATTTGTCAGCAATTACTGTCTGCATTTAACTTAGTACTTTCAAATAGATAATAGATCAAAGAATTATTTTGCATCATCACTCTGGTTTTAGTAAAACAAAGGAGTTGGGTTTTTTTTCCAGCCATCTTTAGGCTTTTTAAAGGGACATTAGAGCAATATATTTCATAAATATTGTTCTTATACATGTTTGATGTTAGTAGGCACAGGTACAATACATTAAATAAGATTCTGTAACTACTATTTGACGTTAATTTAGCTATAGAGACAGGAACGTACATCTCTTTCAGGCCTTGGTTATTGTGAGTCCTGGCACGGCTTCAACATAGCTAAGCCTTTTTGTGTATTTTTTTTATAATTAACGCATGTTTTCAGCATTATTATTACCATTAGGAACTGCAAGTGTAGTGGGCATGTGCAATATTATTGAAACTCCATATTATCTTCATCACAAAGAATTGCAAAGACTGCAAGTTCTGACAGACTGTTCTTCACTTGTTTATAGTATGGAGCTAATAAGAGTAAGATGGCATAGAAGCATTTTTATGGACATCATAGCTAGTCAAACAATAAATATTTGGTTTTTATATAGTGTCATTTATCTCTGTTCTCAAAGTCTTCATTAGTATATTTATGAATTTCATTTCATTTTTAAGACTTAAGTGCTCTTTGCTGCTTAAATTCTGTTACCATTACTGAAGACAGCTTGGACCAGATGTTTTGTAAGTGCTAACGTTTGAATGATTTTTTTGCCCAGTAAAACCCAAACATGCCATTCTCCCAAACAGCATAGGAACAAAGAGAATCTATGTGTTTCATCATTCCTGTTCAGCTGCCTGGCCCAGATTCATTTCCTTTGATGGAAAAATGATAAATATAAATTAAAAAGTGAGGCAGCAAATGATCTTTATCTGTTGGTTAAAACTAAATTATTCATACCAGTTTTGCTTTCCAAGATTTTAAACATTTAACTGAAATTGTGAATTTTGGACAGAGAATTTGTTTAGCATGGTAATTGAAACAATATTTTTTCCAGAACCAGTAGATCACCTTCTAGCTGCAAGTTATAGCATAAGTTATAGCATAGAAAGGAGCTCATTTAAAACTGTTCCTAACCATTTTGGTGTTTTTTTTTTTTCCCTGCCAATGTCAACTGACAATACGCTTGGCTTCTTTAATGTACATACATGCTGTATAGTGTTTATATAATGTTTCTATATCAATGTATATATAATACGTGTATTTTTTTAAAAGTAATTTTTTTACTTGTTTTTTTCCCTGCAAATGGTAAATTTTGGACATCCTTACTGGCTATCTATTGTAGTCTTTTGAATGGTGAGAAATCACAGGCTTTAAGAAGTGACAGTAATTGTAAGTTGAGTTTTGTGATGAGCCCTTTGCCATTGGTTTGGAAGTCTCCACACCAAGTTACATCTGGGAAAATAATTTTAAATTAATTCTGTAGATTCCATTTTTAGTTAAGAAAACCCTCTACTGAGAGTGAATCTCCTGTGATCTTAGTGGCTCCTACTGGACTGGAGATTAGAAGGGTGAAGATGGAGTCTGCCTAATTTGAAAGTAAAGAAGAAGACTTAAACAAAACAAAAAAAACCCCAACAACAACAACAAATGGCAAACAAACCAAAACCTGCTGAAGATCCTTATTTATGGGGCAGAGACTGGGAGTGGCTGGCATGAGAATGGGCTACAGCGATTCAGTAGTTTGGGGGAGGAACAGAGACTGACTATTATGAGAGCAGTGGAGAAGGAATGAGGAGAAAAATTAATGTTGGACATCAGCACTGTAGCAGGGATGCACAGGTAGTGTCAAACCGAAAGCTGAACTAAATCGTTGAAAGAACAAAGTTAGGAACAGGGCAATAGTCTCCTGCTTGCCCTATTTTTTATTTTTTTTTTCCCAAAGCATGGAACGAGGGGAGTAAAAAAGAAATTGGTTAATTAACCAGTCAAAAGACTGATTTTGGCAGCTTGAAATAGGGAAGAGATTAGGAATTTCCAGATGCTAGAAAGTGTCGTTTTTGGGGGATGATGGGCAGAATTGTCTGCTTTATAGTGCTCTCCTTTCCACCCTGGGAGGAGAACCTAAGGCCCCTGAAGTGGAACAAAGTTGTAAAATGTTTTATCCTTCTCCAGTACTAATCCAAAGAAAGGATGATGGTTTGCTGTAGGTTAATTGTATTGATTCAATTGGCGGAGATTGGTGTGGTGCTTCCAATCCTTCTAATTTCCCTGTGGGAGTCAGTGTGTCACCATATGGTAGATTTTACTTAATCAGTTTTTCATCTGCCCCTACCAAGGTTGTATTCAGAAACTGTTTAACTTTAAAGATCTACCTACAGTCATCTAGGATGTCTGATGTCCTTGGCCTTTTTGAAGTCTTTCTGTAGTATATTGTCATTGTGGTTTTATTATATCACTGCTTCACTTGTGCATTTTTCTTATGAAGAGGTGAACAGTATCTGTGAAAAAATAAAGTTCACTTCAGCGTAGTATTCTTACAGGAGCAAGTCTTCAAAGGTGTACTGAACTGGGATGTAGGTGAGCTATTCTAGGAGTCCATTTTTCAAGACTTTTTGAACATTTGTCTCCTAGCTATTCCTACTTTTAATCAGTTAATGGAGGATAAAATAAATTTGAATAATCTCCATACCCTTAGTAGTATAGAAAGTGACAAATAAAACCCCTTTTAAAATGGAAAATCTATATGAATATTTTTAAATTTCTGTTTTTGTCATCTATAGTTATATAAAAATCTAACATTTTATCCAAAAAGTATATATTTCTCTTAATGGCTTTTAAGCACTTCTATACTTGTCTGAATGTTTCAAAAATATTTGGTTGATAAAGTTGCAGATTTTTTGTAGGTTGTTA
This sequence comes from Tringa tobata, assembly GCA_033628505.1. NCBI lineage: Eukaryota > Metazoa > Chordata > Aves > Charadriiformes > Scolopacidae > Tringa > Tringa tobata. The sequence continues at coordinate 10,347,808 of JAHREE010000280.1, forward strand.
TTTTTCATAGTTGTTCTGAAGCATCAAATAAAAACATTTGGTCTCTGAAAGTCTTTTCACTGAATACTATAAATTAATATTTTTTCTTTTGCTACTTATGCTTATTCAGCTATTCATGACCTGTTGTATGATTTCAAGAAGATGTAACTTTTGATAAGCTCAGGATGACTTTTCATCTATTAATTTTTAGTGCAACTATTTCAGAATAGTCTTCAGCCTAACGAAGGAAGGTTGAAGGCCATATTGAAAAACTTTAAAGCCAGCAAGATTTGGAACATCTAGCACTTTTATCATGTTATAATCATTAATATTAATGAATCAAAATATTTACACACCCTGGTCTAGTGTTCTCTTTGATGTTAATTACTTTACAGTAGACCACATAAATTCATTCTTGGTGTCAGACAAGTAAGGAAATATTTCATCTTCATTTAACTGCGTCCTTTAGCAAGATAGTAGGCCTTATTAGTTGAATAATAACATGTATTTTTGCTGTGGTTGTTGTATATAAATGCTTATGTTTTCTGTCTGTTTAAAAAGCTCTGAGTTGACCTTTTGTTCAAGCAAAAAGTAATACAAAGGTATAAATACACGGCTATATGTAAGTATAACGAAACTTAACAACGTTCTCGGACATGTTAAAGCAAAGTTCTTTTTTTTGTCTTCCTCTTACTAATGTGAATCAGACAATATGGAAAGTGCATTTACTTGTTCCTGTCTCTGTGGTACTCTGCATGCCTGACATCCATGAACACATGTAATTGGTCATGTGCTGTCATCTCTGTTTCTTCATTCCTTTTAACAAGGACAGTAGTGAGGCTAGCATGCTATCCATTTTTTTTAATTAAAAAATGAGCTGTTGCTTTCCAAGGGATAATTCCCTCTCAGTCTGTAATGTAGGGTTTAATTCTGTTGAAATCTATGGAAAAAAAATATTTTTTTTCCTTAATTTATGAAGCATACACTTTCCTATGTTTGCTCTTTAAAAAGATGCAGACATATAGGAAGTGAAAACTTAGCCGTAGCAGTTTAGCTTTGCGGGTATTGTTGAAGATCTTTAGTTGGCATAGTCTTATCAGCCACTGTCTTTGGCAGGTGGTTTTTGCAGCATGTGAGAGTTCATCCTTTGGTTTTGCTTCTATGATTTTCACACTTACAACTGTATGACAGCTGTAGCTTTTTTCAAACCACTGAAATTGCATTATATTGGTAGCATCTATTGACATGTATTTTAATTAAAATTTGTGACTACTGGTAGACAATGCTTAAGTTCTATCAGAAATGTTTTTGCTGTATACAAGCAGCCCTTTCCGTCTTGTCTGTTTGAATTTTGTGAGTTTCCAGTAACACGGGTACAGGTGTGAATATTGTAACAGGAAGAAAAGAAATTTTCTGACCTGAAATATGATCCGTCTATTGGAAGAACACTTCATAGATCTGTTTATCTACTGCCCGCAGAGGGTAAGACCTTTACACGGGATACTACTTTTGCACTGACTTTAGAAGAAAGGGGACATGTATTCCCTAAAAATCACCCTGATATTCATAGCTGAATGTCTTGAGCAAAATACAAGTGGATTTATGCTATTGAAGCTGATTGCAAAGCTTTAAAAGGTTGCATGTTTTCTGGGATGATTATTCATCTTATTCCACTGTTTTAAAAATTTAATCAGGAATGTGAGACATTTCCTCGATCTGCTTGTTTTTACATATTGGCAGGTTTAAAGATCCTGAAGGATATGGTTTGTTCTCAAGTGCAGCGAATTGTCTCTAGATGGGTGTCTCTGAACCCCTTGGGCATCTATGCAGAGATATTACAGTTGTAGAATTTGACCTTGTCTTTTAAAATCTATTCCATTGCTGCTACTATTGTTGGTATCCTTTGTTTCTGTAGCCGAGATGAATTTTTTTAAATGATATTTAGAAAAACTACTTTTTTTCTTAGGCAGCTGTAACCACAAATACATATAGGAAACTTTATTTGTTCAAAGGGATTGTGAAAACAAGGTAATTAAACATAATACAGCAGTGTAAAGACTCTAGACTTAAACTGCTTCTGTGTTATGCCAAATTGATCTTTAGTTCTACTGTTTCTATATGACTAAAAGGGCTATTGGCCGATATGGGTTACATATGCAGATTCATTGAGAATTTTATTCTAAAACCTCCATCATTTTCTTTTAATACTGAACTGTAAGGGTATTTAAAGCAGTTATTATTTAATTTCCCATGGATATTGAGTGAGAGTGCTTTTTTAAAAATCCCTGGAAAGCAGACCTAAATACAAATCTTGTAACATAAAAACTTCAATGGGAAAGACTCTGGCAGGTTACATTTCTTTCATACTTCTGTGATTCTTTTGAAAGAAAAACTTTCCCAGATGGTCATTGCAGGGTACTGAATGTGACCAGTAATTTTATGTAAGCATTTAAGTTCATAGCCCCTGTCAGAATTCCTTATTTGGGTATTGGATTCTTTGCAAAGGGTTTTTCATTTTTTACAGCTATCTACGCTATTAAATGAATGCAAGTTGAGGGTAAGATTATCTGCAAGGTCATAGTGAAACTTAAAGCGTGATGGACAAAGTATACTTACTGAGGTTGGAACTAGAAATAAACACACAAAGGAAAGTATATGGGCATACTGATAGTTATAAATTAAGTGTCAAGGTTTCAAATCTGGGAAAGTATCATCAGAATTTATAAAGTTCTATTTAAATAGTCCATTCTCCTCACTTCAGACATCTGTTACTGGTTATTGTTTGAGTGACCACCATGTACATTATACAAAAAGGAATGTGTTTTTTGTAAGATCTCTGCTAATGTGGCAGATAAAATCCCAGTGTTTGATAGCAGTGCCAAAGGGCAAAGAGGTGCTGAACAATATTCCTCATCTTCACCATAACTTTCCTTCCTGGAAAAACAGGCTTTGACAGTGGGAAAATGAAGACCGAGATAAGGAGAGGTGGAAAGAGGCTTGGGAACTGAGAGTGATATAGACCAGAACTCTACTCCAGCAAGCAGGGGAAAAAGTCTTCTCTTAGACTGATACACCAATAATTATTTTTTTTTTTTGTTGATTACAAATTTGAGTTATATCTCCGTGATATGGTAATAAATTAAAAGAAACAGCAAGTTAAGAAACAGTTGTTTTTGTTGGCATGTTGTGTAAACTGGGCCTGGTTTTTACAGCTCTGGCAACTGACCATAGACTTTTTTTTAAGAAAAATGCTGTTTTTATTAATGTAAAATGCTGTATCACTCTCAGAATTTCATTTTTCAGAGGAGCAAAATCAAAACTGATGAAAATGATTTACCCCTCGTGCGATATGAAGCAGTTGATAGTGATGACTGTCTTGCTTTTATTGATTATGGACATTAAATCGCAATGCAGCAGGTAGGGATGTTCGTTGCATGTAAACTGTATTTCTTTCCCTCTTACAGAGCTAAGCAGGTAAATACAGGTTATGGAAAATTGAGTGTACTGCAGACATGTTAAGTAATGCAGTTTTAGTTTTCCATATTAACGTATTGCTGGATAGACATAACCATTGCAATTTAGCAAGATTTAATTCAGCTAGGTGGCATCTTAGATGCTCATTATTAGAAGGCATACCTTACTTTACTGAGCTGCTTTCTTCTATTGGTTTTACTGTAGCACTCACCTGTTTAGAAGATTCACTAAGGAGGAATTGTGACAGGAATTGGCAGGCCTGGAGAAAGTCTTGAATGATGAATGTAAATTCATGAAAAATGTCATGAAGTATTAGAAGACCTATGGCAGTTTTTTGTGGTAGGCTTACTGATAGAGCAAGGAGAAAAATAATCTGATAAATGTAGAAATATGTGTGTCTTTGGCTAGAAAATGATGAAAATAAAAAATAGTTAAGGGACTGTTTTACACGAGTTTATCATCTTCCATATGGAAGGTGAGGGTTTTATTTTAGCAGTTTGGTTCAGTATAGGGGGATTCTGGGAGACAAGTGAAGCATAATTAGTCTCCTGAGGGAGAAGGTACTTGCTTGAGCATGATTCTGTCTGTGTGTTTGCAAACAACCTGAGAGGGTACTAAGATGCATTTGGTAGAGCTTTGCTATTTACTAAGATGTTAAAATGCCAACATTTTTGAAACAAACACATTAACTTTAAAAACTAATTTTCCAGTTTCCTCATGTTCTTAGCTGAAAAAGAAACAATGAGTTTTAATACAGTTAGCTATTTTAATTAATTGGTATTCTAAGTACCCAGAAAGCCAGATTTTAGCATATGCATGAGTAATAAACTTTGGCTGATCGTGTTCTTTTTAAACTGCCCTAGTTCCGTGCTTTTGAGAGTGCCTTGTATGATAGGACCAGAGAGTTGTCAGATCAATGTCTAACATCTGTAGCAGGCGAATTAGCACAAACTTCATTAAGGCAGAATGAATGGATATACAGATTTGTGGAGTACATTGGGGAAAAAGTCAAAACATCCGTTGTAAAGAGAAGTCATGCATCACAGGTTTCTGGCTTATTTACAGGAACTGGTGAGTGTTAGGAACAAGGAAATCTGGTTGCTATAACCCTTTTAGATTCTCCAAAAGTGTTTGACAAGTGCCTTACCAAAGTCTCTTTAAGTGAGCTGAAAAAGAAGGTCCTTACATAGATTACCTGGCTAAAGGATAAAGGTGGATAGAGGCAATATTGGAGTAGAACAGGGAACTCTGGGGCAGACAGTGTTTGTATTTGCAAATGACTCGAGAAGGGAGCTGAATAACAAAGGCTTACAATGAAGTATTGCATAAAATCTCAAAGTATTGAGTGACTGTACAATTAAATGACAGATGAACAGGTAAATGTAGGGAGTGAGGGAGAACAGCTTCAAACTTACAGATGTAAATGGTGGGTCCTGAACACAAGACCAACACGCAGGAATGACTTCTTAAAGTTTATAACATTTTCTGAAAGCATCAGCTCTATTCACACCAGCATTTTAAAAAGCGAAGTCACTTTGGGGAACTAGTAGGAACAGAATGAAGAAAACATAAGACAGACATCACTATGTCATGGTACAAATTGGGTGCACATCTACTTTTTAAACACTACGTATGCTTATAGTTCTCCTCGGTGGAACTAAGATAATTAGTGAGAGGTGTGGAACTTCTTCAGTTTAAGGAACAATTTAACACTCTTCAGCCTGGAAGAGAGAAAGTTGGAGGTGGGTGGGTAGGGAATAATAGCGGTCTATTAAATCGTGGATGGTGGGAAGAGATAAATAAGAAAGGACTGTTTATTCTAATTTAACAACCAAAGGTATTTAATTAAACCGACATGATAATTTTAAGTGAACTAGATGATGATTCCTCATGCGCATGTGATTGGTTTGTGGGACTGCTTGCCACAGGATTTTGTGGATGCAAAAATTCACACAGTTTTATAAACCAGTTCAACAAATTCTGGGAGAATACAGTCACCAATGACTTTGGATTACAGACACAGCCTATGAGATACAAAGCCCTGGAATCTCACATTGCCAAATGTCTAATACATCTACTGAGGAAAGTATCACTATTTGCTTATCTTTTTTTAACCTGTTGCTGTAGACATCTACTACAAGTCCCTGTCAGAGCATATGGATCATTGTGGGCATTTGGATTGACCCAATATAACATTTTATGTATTTAAAGTGTATATTTTGTTACATAAAATCATCATTATTTATCATTTTAAGTGTTTTTAATGTTTCCCATGTGTGTTAGGATTGCTGTTAATTATCACTGGAACTTGACTTTTATAAACATAATTGTGGGAAATATTTCCCACATATTCCCAATTAGTAACATAATCCATGGGAAATTTAAAAAATTGCCTTTGAAATTTAAAGCTTCAACTTTTTTTAAATGCGTTCCCAAATATCAGTTGAAATCCTAGGTACTGATAGTCCCTTTTAACATTACTAAAATTATGTCCTTTTTTTTCCTTTGAGGCAACAGCTTTTTTGATCTCAGTGAAATAGATAAATATTTTTTGAGAATAAATCAGTCCTTTTTGTCATTCTCCCCTCCCCCCCTCCTCCCCCCCAGCTTTAAAATAGGACTCTTCTGAAATCTTGGAAGCATGTTGTTTCTATTATACTTCATAATAGGTGAAAATGAGCAATGTGTTACCCATACTGTCTGTACATTGTATTAAAAACAAGGATTTTCCCTTGGGTTTTCATTACTCGATTGACCACATGGGAATATAATACCTATCAATGCACTTATTGTGAAAAAGAATTATAGAAACTGACAAAACCAGTTATAGATTAAACTATACTTGAGTGAAGTACTGAGTTTGTTTCTTTCTATGGCCATTCAATGTTTGTGTTAAAAACAATCACAGTCTGGATCTTCTTCTCCTCTATTGGAAGAGACTTGAGTTGATTAACTCATTTTTACAAATCTTTAGAAGAAAAATGGCATGTACCCCCATCTGAGAAACTGAATTGTAGAAAGAGGAATACTTGCAGAAGGATTCACTTTTTTTTTTTTTTGGTTACAAATTTTTGATGTGCTTGCTAGATACATGTAAATACTTACTTACATGTGTATGATCTAATGCTGTACACACCTGCCTCCCTTATAGGTAGGTGACGTGTTACTGGATGCCTCCTGCAGGCCTGATGTTACTACAGTCAGGTGTACTTTTTCAGCAGCATCTGATTTAAGTTAAGAGCAAGTCATCTACCATCTGCTTTTCATTGCCCTATTCTCCTACCAGAGGTTACCACTTCTTAAGTTTGCTAGGAGAGATATATGAGTAGTCACTCTCTATTTATTTCTATCAAACACAGCAGTTTTTAATATGGATTTTAAAACAGATGTATCAAAACTGGTTTAGTTAGGGGACAGTTGTACCTGTCCAGTTCTGGAAGTGGTAACGTCTGGTAGAATTAAGATGGAAGCAGAATGGACAAGGACAGACAAATAGGGAAATAGCTTCCTTCTCGGGTTAAGTTTTAGTCTGAGCAGCCTTTCTGCTGACAGGCACCTCCACCAGGAATCAGTGGTACATTTCACAACTTGTTCTTGCTTGTCGCTCACTTTTCAGTGCTCAACTATGTTAATATTTTACATATTGTTATAAATCAGATGTTGCTCCTATTCCTTTTTTATCCCTTTTTGTTTAAGTCTACTTAGTATATACTCTGTTTGATGTCAGACGAAAACATTTTTTTCTCTTGGACATTAAAAAAAAATTATGTTCTTTTGCTTTCTAGCTGGTAATTCCTTGAGGTTTTTGCTGATCTATTTCCAATTTAAAATATCATGTATTCTTCATCCATTTGATTCTGCTTTTTCAGCAGATTTAGAGCATCACTTGTTCGCTCGAAAGGCTTCATTTGTTTCTTCCCTTCTGCGTTTGTAGATAAAGCATTGATTATTTTCTTGAGCTTTCTTCTACTTCATGTTGACTAAATATGCTACCACTTAGTAGAAGGATTTTGTCCAAAGGGTGTCACTTTTGTAATATGCCTTTTTCAGAAGTGAATCACTTTTTTCTTACATTTTTTTTGAAAGAGCTTTCAACCAGGCCTGAAACTTTCCTGGCTTAGCTTTGTTTCAAAAACAACTTAGTCAAAAGTTAACGCAGAGTTAAATAGTACTTTTATGCACTTGGAAAATGTAACACTTCAAACACTTAAGCAAATTTAGCAATATTAAGAAATTTGCCTTGCTATTTCTTTTTTTTTTTTTGCATTTAAAAAAATAATTTTGCTTTATGTTTTTGTCTTAAAGTCTGAGCATCTGCAATCAATGTATCTTTAATCTGTTAAATTATTTTGGCATAAAGTTTTAACATCTGCAAATATTTTATATTGAAACGTGGACTGCAGATGCTTGGTTTGGTTTTCTGTTGCCTCCTGCTTCCCACTGAAGTAGCTGCATGCTGCGGTAGGTAACATCTTCATGAGAGGGAGGGAAGTAAGTAAATTTTAGGGCAGGTGAGACCTCGTTTCTTAATACAGAAAGGAATCAGAAGCTTTGTGAGATAATTGCAAAGTTGGGGAACAATTTCCTGCGTGGGACCTGCCCTCACTTCCCCGTTCTGTTTTTGTGAGAGGGAAGTGGACCCAACCCTGCAGCTGTTGTACAATAAAGTCAAGAAATATGTTACTGGATGCATCATATGCTTGAGAACTGCTGCTCGCTTCAGCTTAGTAATGTGCACTTTAACTTACTGAAAAACATCATAGTTTAGCTCTTCTTCAGCTTACAATAATTTTGTAAATCATGTTTTCCATGCTGTCCAATGGTTAGATCTATTTCGTCTGACAGAGTTTACATCAAAAGATGCTGAGGGTTGTGTCTTTACCTTAATTTATTGCACTTAATTTTCTGGTCATGACTAGCATATGCAGAAACACATAAAATCATGTGGTACATAACAGCTCCTTAGCTGTCCACAAATGCATCAGTAGCTTGCCAGTAGGTACTTGCTAATCTTTTGTTAAAGTCTGGCTGATTAATATTAAAATACAGCATGTAGAGGATATATGTGAAACCCTGTGAAAATTATTTAACAAGTGAAAGGTCTGAAAAAGGCCCTTAAGTCTTTTTATTAGTGGCTGTAATTGCTTCAGAAAAATACATTGTCACTTAGCAGGACTTTAATAAGCAAGCCATTTTATGTATTAGAAATCTCTACTCATTCTAGTTGTTTTAACCACTTGCTAGACCTATGATAGTTAGAAATAGCTAAATTTGAAGTTCAGTTTAGTTTATGAGGAGGTATTGAAGAGGCTGATAGGGAATTAGGTGTCTCTCTGATCTTATAGTGCAGAAATCAAAAGAAGTAACGATTGTTGTTAGGGTTACCAGTTCTCAATACTTAAAGTGATGATACCTATTACTGTAGTATCTGATCATTGCAAAATGAATGATTCAGACATGCCGAGCTTTTTGTACAGGGTGCATATATAGTTTGTTTGTTTTTTCTACCTAGGTAAGAAACTGAATCCCAACACTGACTTTCTAGAACCACAGAGGATGTCCCCAGTTGCAGTTTAGTACAGGAGTGACAAGGCCATTCTTCTCGTCATGAATCACTTTCATTATGCCAGACTTCTATTGATGATAGTTTATGGTGAAAGCTAGGTAAGGTAGCTGTAACCTTTATTTGCACCCACTTACCGAAGATCAGGTGATACACAATAATATGTTATCCTGGGGCACTTCATTGCTGTGTCAAAGCCCTAGGAAACATCCTGAAATTTTGCGATTAAGAATTAATTGCATTTAGGTAAATTGTGAATATGATCAGCTCCCCAGTTAATATGGCCTATCACCCTCCCCAACCCAAAGTTTCGTAAATGTAGGTTGCTGCAGAGAGTAGTATTTCTTCATGGCTTGCTAGCTATGATTTTAAAAAAAACATAGTTTTTATATAAATATTACAAAAAAGGGTGAAAGCAGCTTGTTGGAATCTCAAATTATCTCTTTATTATCTTGAACAAATACTGTGCTGCTATTTCTGGTTTTCTGGATCAGTTCTGACACAGGCAGGGGCATGGTATATATCCTTTCAAAACAATGTTGAGATTGCACTGTTACTTGGAGACTTAGCCCTCAGGAAAAACTTGCTTTTTGCAATTGTTTGAGCTCCAGCTTTGTGACTTCTTTCAGTATGTAGGCTACAGAACCTCCTACGGAATTGGGACCAGACCAGCATAGATTGACAACCTAAATTAAGCTTAATTCTCTCATGCAATTTAAGCTTCTTTTTCAACATTGTACCTGATAGAACAGTTCTCCGAGATCAGTTCAGATGTTTAGATTAAGTAATTACTCCTTAGCCTGGCTGTGAGTGATGAAGTGAAGGGCTCTGTTTGCACTGAAGCATTCTTATGTTGCTTAAAAACATGCAGATCCTTTACCATGGCAGATATTTAGGGTGTTCTTGAAGGAGTTGTCTCTTATTCTAATTCTATTCTAGTTGTCTTTTATTTTAATCTGTTTATTGGGGTGGCTCTCTCACAATTATGTGCTTTACCAACAGCGTATTAGTTCTTAATTTGAAAGTCTCCATTATATGCAGCTCCATCAGATTTGAAACTACTTTGATTTCTTCAGGTTTTCCTAGGGGTTGAATCATTCACATGTATTTCTTCTTTTCTTTTCCCCATTATTTCTTACATTTAATATCCTATCTGCATCTTCTGAGAGTCTAACATACTGCTTTAATGATGCATCCTAGTTTCTTGTTGTGTTCTCAGACTACTTTTCTCAGAAGTTTGTTCTAAAGGCTTGTTTTCTGCTTGCACCTCTTTGCTTGGCATGAGACCCCCTGAATGTGATCTGACTGCTCCTGTAGCTCATTGATTGAATTTTCAGATATTACTTCTGTCCTTATGCTAAACCACCAGAAAATTGAACGCTCCTCCCTTAAGAAATTTCTCATACATGGACTATACTCCTAAAAAAGCAATATAATTTTTCTTTGGGGCCAGAAGGATAAAGGAGAAGAACAAATTTTTGCTTCTAAAAAGTCTGGGAAAAGTGAAGATAACCTCTATATATTATCATAATATCGTTGGCAGAGGGTACAGGTCAATGACAATACGTAATTGTACTTAATGCTGTAGTTGTTTGAACTTGCATAAATGAATGTATAACATTTACTGATTTTTAGAAAGAACTTGGAAAGATTAGAATATACTAAAATTTTCCTGTTTATTATAGGACAATATATTTCATATAGGCTCCTTATTTATATATTTTATTTTATTTTTTCCACAAAATTTCTTAGCGTGCTTTTCCCACCTGCAGACTGATGATACCTCCTATTATGACTTTGGAAGCCATTTTCAGCATCATGACATTTTTGAGTGGTCATCAGGATCTAGTCTATCTTTTTTAACTATTGATGTCATCTGAGAGTGGAATAAAATTATTACTGTAACTAAATACCACAACTTTAAGGGAAGAGGTAACATTAGAAAGAAACAGTCCCTATATGCTTAGCCTGGAGAACAAAAGTTTTACAGTGTAGGGCATGCTTCTCTCCCAGTGGAACTGAGAAAAATGTTTCGAAATAATCTTTAATTAAAAATTATTATAAATAAATCAAGGCTTATAGGGAAAGGTATTGTCTTTCTGTAAACCGATTAATGTAACAAACTTCCCAAGCTTTTGGTACTACCAAGACCATTCTGATCTGAAGCAGAGACAGTAAACTTCAAGCACACTACTGCTATTACGCTGATGTCTCACCTGCGTTTGCAGCGATCCTTCTGGAAAGTGCAAACCCGTGTGACAGTTGCAGCTTGCCTCCTTCCTGCCCGCCCCCAAAAGCCAGCCAAACTATCATATGTTTCCTTTTCAACTAAGCTTCTGACCCTACGGCCCGCATCCATAGAATAATCACAGAAAGAGAAACACTAATATGTGTCTTGGGAGGCTGGCTCTCCAGTCCTGTCTGGTTTAATGATACAGAACATTTGGAGTAACTGAATATAAGCTCACCGTGCTTATGCCCAGCATCCGAAGTATTTTTGTTTATGATGACTGTTTTTATGCTATTTGAAGTGATGCATTTTAAGAAATGAGAGTACCTGTGCAGGAACAAAAATGTAAAAATTGAGTATTGTAAAAATGAGTATAGTGATAAAAAGTATTTGTTTGAATTTATCTACTCATTGAGGGATTTGAGATAATAATCCACCATCCAATATGTGTTTATAATGTGCCAAGGTTTTAACAGGTTGTGAACAGATTACTTTCCTTGACTGACTTACCACTTTGCAGTGGTATTCATTCTGTTTATGTTACGTCTGGTTATCTTTTCCATTTCCAGAATCTATGGAGTGTTTGATGTATTTGTATATAAACAGTTTTGATTCCTGAAAATATGTTCTGAATTAGATGCCATTACTGTACAACAATACCCTAACAACATTCTGAGATCATTTAAAGTCCTTTGTTTAATAGCACAGTGAATGTTATTAGATTGTTACACTATGTACATTAACATTAAAAACCAGCTTTTAAAAATGAAGAGGTTTTGAATTCTAGAATTATGGAGGATATATAAAATTGGCGCATCTGTTTCTGTCTTTAATTTTCAGTGAAATGTTTTTTGTATTGATTCTTGACAGAAGTGTGTCCCATCAAATCAGGCATTTGGGTTTCAGTTTTAGCAATTGTACCTCTGAAAACAATTTCCAGTGCAAATTTTGTGATTGAGGTTGAAAACAAAGTTAAAAATTTCTGTTCTTTTTGTTTGCCTTTCAGTTATGGTACTTAGGAGGCACAAGTTGCTTCTTGCAGTTACAATGACTGGAAACACTTCATTTCCTCTAAAATAATAGCGAGTATTTTCACAGAATTGCATGTCTTCATAATAAAAATAAAAAATTATCTGGAAACTTTTATAAGACCATCAAATCAACAGAGTACATTTTTCTTCCACTTCCCTCTGTTCCCTGCAATTACTTGTACTGGAATTTAGTCTCTCTGTACAGAGAACTCTTCCTTTGCTGCTGGAGCAGCCAAAGCTGTATTGAGCTTCTTGGTGTAAATATCATACATAAAGCTGTACCATGTGAATGCATATAAAGTATAGAGGTGTAGGGTATGCAGTGTATCGTATAATTTCAGAGTGCAAAGGAGCCTGCAAGGGAGCTGTTGCTTATATCATGTTTAGGACTTAGGAAAAATAGAAGGTAACGAGACCCAGAAAGATTCTGTGCTTATATTCTCTTACTCCCCTTATTCCTCTTTGTCCATGACAGTTATGCTTCTTTGTGTCCTGTCTTAAAGCTATACTGAGTGGCAAAACTGTTGGCTTTTTGATGTTGAAATAATTCCAGGTATGCTCTCTACAAGAATAGTGCTCCAAAACTCAGAGGGATAGAAATCTTCCATTGGGAAAGCTTGTCTGTTACAAAGAATTATGCATTATTCATATATATTTCTTTTTCTTTGAAGTACTACAAATGTTTGGTCTGCTAGTAATATTTTTAAGATAATTTTGAACTGTTTCATTAAATAGTTTCAAATATGATTTGTTACTTTCTTTTTTCCAGTTGTTTCAAGATTGGCAAATGAGACAAATATTCAAAATAAAATAATTGAACGTTATCTCTGCTTTAAAAACAGGCCTATACTTTGCATCTGTATCTATATATAAAATTTCTGCAGTCGATAGAAAACAATGCAAGTTAACATATAGCATTTGATAATTTGAATTTTCTTGATGTATCAAATACTTGTTTGTTGTTATAAGTGCTGAACCATGAATAATTTACTGGCTTTCTCTTTATAATATGCAGTGTCTGCTAACTTTGAAGTTCAGTAGTCAACTTTATAGTTTGCTGGAACTGACTAATGATTCACCAGAGATTTTTGAGAGATATTTTGTCATCAATTTAAAGCTTGGAGAGGTTTGCTGTTGCAGCCATCTGGTAATTCTTGGTTCTCTGGAGGAAAGAGAAGTCTTTTGATAAAATAGATCAAAGCATTCTGTTCTTTCAGTGACTGATACCTATAAGTAACTTAGAAGTTTCTCAAAATGATTTCACAATGCCCGTCTCATTTGCCAAGCTTTTGCGTTCTAGTAACAATACAATATTAGTAATGGATTACGTTTTCATTAAATAATTATTTAAATACTTCTGGATAACTTATAGATCTAAGTGGTTTTTAATCCCAGAGTTTTTTAATTTACTAAATAAACTGTCATGATTAATAAAATCGATGCTAAACCTTGTCCTTTGTACTAACTGTACAGGTGAGAGTACTCTCAAAAATTGTACTGCTGCTATACCATAAGCCTAAGATATAGATGTACCTCTTAGACTGTAGATAACATACAACTATAGTGTAAAAATTTATATCATACTATTTCTAGAACTCATTCTGTTAACAATTGGAATTCTGGCATGGAATTTGCAGATGTTTGGCAGTGAAGAGCAAATATGGAGAGAGAGAGTTAGGACAGGAAGTGTGCACTGCAACGTCCACTTGAAATGAGACCAATCTAACACTGGATTACAGATACACATTTGATATTTATCTGGAATCAGGATGTTGTTTCTATTCCATCAGACATTCCGGATGTGCAGTTACCATGACCGCACATGTCCAGTCTTCTCAAAGAGTGAGTTTATTGCATCACGAGCGCGGCACGAGCAGCCAAAACAGAATGATGAAATTGGCTTTTATCTTACAAGTTGTTGAGTTAAAGTATGTCAGAGTGAGATTTTGTGCTGTGTTACATTAGGAGAAAGCATTAGCTTGCAATACACTGTACCTCTGCACATCAAAAGAGGCAGTATTCTCTTGCTAGAGGTGAGTTATTAGAAGAACTAAGGAGTTGTGTTTGTGCCATTCACTCCTCCTTATATTAGAAGGTCATCAATGACTGATGTACTGATGAAAGTTAATAATTAAACCACATAAATCTTGCTGTCCTCAATTAAAGGCTATCAAGAAATTTGAGAAATAGTTGATGTGTCTTCAGATGTAGCCTGTATCATCCTAATAACTACATGTAGTGTTTGTTAATAGGTTAGCCTTATTATCATTTAACCATTGAAAGTATAGCATTGGCTAAATGACAGATGTGAGTGAATATTACGTAAGTAGCACACGTTCTTCAAACTTGCTGTTCTTTACATTAGGTAGTTTGGAGAGAGGAAAAGACTTCTAAAGAGGCTGAGTTTTTAAGGACTTAATAAATTTAAAATCCAAACTAGAGAACTAATATGGTACTACATTCTCAGAAAATAGACTGATCAGAGTTTGGTAGAGGAATTGCTAATTTTTTAAACTTTGCAGTGAGCTACCCAAGAGAGCTTTGGTTCTCTTGTTTCTCATTAAGCCCACAAAAAATGATAAATTTGCAATTCTGTACTTCGTAATTTTCCACAGTTATATGTTATGCCTGCTGTATCTCTGAATTAGATGCATATGCTTACCTGATTGTTTACCTCCTTGTCTGCTTGACATGTGCTTCCTGGCAGCTACAGTTGAATGTTTTTTTTCTTCTTTTTTTTTTCCAGTGTGGGAACTTTGCTGTTTTGGTGGATGTTCATATTTTGCCTGAAGGCTCCAGTAAAGACACCAGCTGGTTTTCAGATCATGAGAAAGAGGTACAACAAATATCAATTCTACTTCAAAAGCATGTGGCTGCAGGGAAAAAGTTGGATTGCCCTGAACTGCTCAGAATTTTTCGGTGTTATGAGAATATCATTAGTTATACCTAACCGTCAATGGTTGCTTTGGGACCCCTAAGTCAACCATATGTGCTTTTTGGGTCACTAATGACCACTTTCAATTTGTCTTTAAATTTTTAAACTCTGTGTGTGTGCATACGTGCATGTGTGCGAGCTGGTTTGATTCATCTGCCTTAAGTTTTAATTTTAAAAACATATCTGTTATGAATATTTGTAAATTATCCTGTGTGATGTAAGCCAGATTGTGACAAGTATCATTTTTGCAGAGCTTGTTGCTGAAATATCTTTCTATTAATTGTTTTTTCTCATTCCGAGAAGTGTGAATTATGATATATTTAGAGAGGGCAAGAAAACATCATAAGTATTCATGATAAATTAAGTAGAACCATTTTATCTTATAAAAAGAAACTCCCAGTCTTTATTTTTCAGTGTATCATTTATATATCCTGACAAGAGATGAAATTTTGGAAAATCAGTGCATCAGTGACCAGCAAAATTATGAATGTAACTTCCATCAGATCCTGTGTGATTTCTGCTACGGTCTTGTGATGAGTTACTGGTGGGAGTTTTCCCCTGTTTCAGTCTGTGTGGGAACTTGAGAAGTTCCCTATTGAAAACGAATGCAGGACATGTTTCAAATGCCTGTGGACTTTCCCGCAAGTCTCTGTTACGGTAATTTTCAGCAGATAGCTTTCCTAATAATGGCATAATTAACTTGTCACTGCAGAGCATCCCGTATGGCTCAAAGTAATACATTTAAATAAAATTAAAAGAAACAATAAATTAATACCCCGAGGGAGTGAAAGCAGAATATTTAACCGCCTGTGGTTCATCCGATTTGTGCTTTATTAAGCAGAGAAAGAAGAAAATAGGGGAAATCTTTTAGACT
This sequence comes from Tringa tobata, assembly GCA_033628505.1. NCBI lineage: Eukaryota > Metazoa > Chordata > Aves > Charadriiformes > Scolopacidae > Tringa > Tringa tobata. Next base: position 10,363,894 of record JAHREE010000280.1, read on the forward strand.
TCTTTTTTCTGACTAAATGAATACTCATTACCGCTTCTATTTATAACCAGCTTTACTATCTCAGTTATCTGACTTCTAAGGGTTTTCAAAACGTATTTTGTAAGACTGCCAAAACAAAAGATATGAATTTCAGGAAATTAGATCATGATTGATTTAATAAAGAGGCATGACAGGGCAGCATTCATTACATTTCTGTGACCGCACATTTTGAGTGAAGTACAAAGGTTGCATATTTTCAACAACTGAGAAGTGTGATTCCAATAGCTTTACAATTTGCTTCCTGAAAGTCCTATGCAGAATCTTTGTTAAAGTGGTAAGAGGAAGATCAGTAAGGTATTATAAGCCAATTATGCCTACATTTGGGGTTTTTTTTTTTTGAGAGCCTTTACATATTCATCACAAGCAGTTTTCTACATTTTTGTTGTTTCCAAATTCTGGAAAATACTGATGGTGGTACAGCCCTCTTTGCTTGTCTGTGGGAAAAGCGGATACCTCTTACACCCCTTGTAACACAAAAGTGGTTTCTGCATTCTGGTAATCCCTGTTTACCCTGGATGAGAGGCAGTGGCCGCTGTTTGTAGCACGTGGAGCCTGGAAGGATGTGAGGTGGGTGCCTGGGCCCGGACACTACTGTGGAAAAGGGATGCCATGTAATGGAGCTGCTTGTCAGTGCCTCCGCTGGCAATGCCACCCCAGTGCTGGCCTGTCAGCTGCCAGCCCCTTCTGGGTTCCCTAGAGCAGGCTGGGAGCTAAATGAGTACTGATAAGCTTGAGGCTGGTGTAAGGAAATACAGTGCATATTGTCCAGCTGGGCATTGTAAAGGCCCCAGTTTGTGCACTGCTGTCACGTGTTGTATAGAGTCATCTTGGGATTGCTGCGAGATGCAAACTGAGGCATTTGGGAGCTTTTCTTTCTTTCCACCCTTCAAATTTTCCTGATGTTTCTGTCCTATTTCATTTTCCCCTGGAATAGCAAAGTGAAAGTTTTATCTTTGTACTTTGAGAAACATTTTTTAAGCTGATTCTATTCAGGTCGTTGCTATGATCTCTCCATATGTATATAGAAGATCTCAGTTGCAAGTTCTTTTTAGCCGTGGAAAGTGCACAGGGGTGGTTCTCTTGTTTATGCTTTCTTAAATATAGATCTGTATAGGTCTTTGTGGAGAGCCACTTAAATAATACTTCTGTAAGCATAACAACTAAAATATTTTCCATGTAAATTAAGAAAGTGCATGCTAATCTTTATTGTTGCGGAAGGAACCAAATGCACACTATGTTTCTGCTGCTTTCTGGACCTTTTCATTCTAACCTGAATGCATAGTCCTGTGAAGGAATGTGTAATGAGATCACTTTAATGAGTTAAGCAGAAGAATAAGTAGATATAGTATTTTATAATTGCACTCTTCAAGCAGAAAGGAAAATGTATTTCTTACTGTAAGAAGAAAATACTGTTTGTGGTTGACCAGTATATCTGCATTGCTTTCATTTAGAGAAATACTTTAAAAATTTGTTGCTCTGCATACTTTCTAGATTAATCAAAAGTAAATTTCAAGCCAAGATATTTTAGTTGGTACTGATATAATTTTGTCTATTGTCCAAAGACTGAGAAGGTAAAATGATATTTTTGTGTGCCACAAAGTATCATTTCTGTGAGCACACAGTTATGCACAATGGAAAATGAGAATACTGAGGGAAAAGTCTCAAATATGTGTGTATGCATTGATCTGAAAGTTTATTCTGGTATTCAAGAGATTAATTTTTTGCTTTTACTCCAAGTTTTTTTAATCTATAGTTATTCTGGCTGAAGGGTTCATTCTTCTTGAGTGGTGTGTGGTTTTTATTCTGCTTTTGCTGAGGGAAATATGAAAGATATGAATGGTTATGTTTAGGAGCAGAAAAATCAAGTGAACTAAAGAAATGAGGTTGCTGTGACCTAATTAGCTCCGAGTCTTCACCCCTCAAAATTACACTGAATTGTAAAATAATCTAAAATATCTGTTGCGGCTTATAAGGATTCTTGCAGAGAAATAGTGTGTTGACAATTTCTGGAGGATTTTTGCTAATATTCTGCTTAAATAGCTAATGTTATGATAGATTTTTAACATGTTTTTTTCCTACTTTGCATACAAATGAAAATAATTTGCTGTTCAGAAATTAGTATTGTAATATAACGTATTTGGTCTGCGAAGTGAGACTTCATAACGTACTTCCTTTCCTGTTTTGTAGCAAAATTGTTTGATTTCCTCCCCTCTTGTTCCCATTCATTTCCTAAATTATGTGTTTCTTACCTCTGTGTAATACCTCAGTACTTAATTGCAGGTGATGTTTTTACTTTTTATGTGAAAAGGAGTGATTTTGCATTGATTTCTATTGTATGTCTGTGAGCACATATATAAATTTAGATCTAAATACACCAATGGTTACTCTTTCAGGAGGTCTGCATGCTGCTAGAAGAAGTTGTTGCTTCAAGGGTCAAACACTACTTGGAAGCATGTAAACAACGTGGTCAAGTGAAATCAATGCACCACGCACCATCTGGTCCTTTGTTTCTTACCGGTAAAATAAATTACTTAACTTACTGTAAAATATAGTAAGATAAGGTATGGTGGAAACTGCTGTTCTTTATTTTTTCCATGAGAAATTTGCCATCAGGAAAGTCAGTGAGCCTGAAATAGCTGGTGTTTGGGTCTGAAATGACTTTAGTTATGTTATTGAAAAAATAAAGTGGCTTTTTATTTTCTGCTGTTGAAAAATCAACATAGCGCTTGTACTGTTAGTATGAGAGCCTATCATTAGAATTAAAAAGAATAAATGTTTTTGTTTAATATTATTTCAGTAGCTGTTCTGGTCATCATGGTGGCTTTTACAGTTGATAGGCTTATCTGTTGGTGTTATATCACACAAGCAGTTTATTTATAAATAGTTCTTAGGAAATAATGGCTTTTTTTTTTAATACCAGCCTGGAGCATGTTATAAGCTTGTCACAGAAAAGATGGGCTGCAGTAGTAAAGCCCTGTGTTGGCTATGGTTTCTCACATTTCCTTAAATATGTTGTAATAGATCTCTACTGAAATATGAATTCTGCAATGAATATAATTGCATGCTTACAGTGCAATCAGTATACTGATACCAATTTTTGAATTCAATGTATATTATATTAACAATTTTAATTCTGAAAAAGTTCTTGCCCCTCAAAACGTTTTCAGTTATTGAAAAGGTATATTCCTATAGAACTATAGTTGATGGTTGCAGTTTTATACACTAATATCAATATTAATGAGTGTTTTTAATCAAGAAAACACAGGTTAAATACTGTGTAGTTGTCTTAATATTGCAAAATTTTAGGCATATATGGGAGCCGGATTGTTATGGCATGACAGGAGGGATTTTTTCCACCCACAGGAACACAATACCACATAAGTAAAAAGTGCTTCAGGACACGAAAGGATTTTGAAACTCCCTTTTTCCTTGCAAGTTGTAACTACATTTTATCCCTTTAAAATATATTGATGTTTGTAAAACACATGAACTTTCAGATGCCTGTACTTTTCTGGGTTTGAGCGAACAAATAGAATTCTCTTATGCTGGAAGCAGAGGGATGTTACAGAGGGCGGGATCAGAATTTCTGAGATTTGTTGAGGTTTTTCTGTGTTTTCTTTTACTGAGTTATTTTTTTGTAATTTATTTGTTAAACTTTCCTGCCTCAGTAAAAAGTAGGTTTTCAAAAACAATGATTTTGTAAGATAAAACTGCCAGACATAGCAATTTTTATATATGCAGACAGATGCACGCTAATTTGAGGTTGTTCATGAGATTTTAGGGTCTTATATTTTCTTTGATTCAGTAAAAATACTGGTATGCTGTCCTAGGGCTGTGAACTGATCTGCTTGACTCTTCCCTTTAGTTCCTGAAAATGAAGAACTTAAGGATATGTATTTGAGGAGGTCATCAGTAAGATCTGTGACAGTTTTAGATTAAAGAATATTTATTTTGGATGAGGCAGAATTACTGTTCTATCAGTTTTCTGCAGTTAATCTCACTGTCATTAGCTAACGCTAAAGAAATAAAGGAAGAAAACAGTCTGTGATAACGAACATTCACGTTGAACTTAATTTCCAAATCTCTTTCCTCTTCTCTCAGCCTGCTTTGCTCAGGGCTGTTATTTGTAAGAAAGGAGTGCTTTGTTCAAGTCCAAGAATCAAGTTTATTCAAGTTACATTCAAGTCTGTTCTTACCTGAGAAGGAAATAACAGAATAGGTGGGCGTTCGCCAGAGCAACTGGGACCTACCTCTAAGGGACTGATCCTTTTAGGGTCTTTAGCAGTTATTGTCACTCAAATGTGGCTACAAAACCTTTTGTATTTTACCTTCCTCTCTAGGATCACAGCTTCTGTTTCTAGAGTACAAAGATATGTTTTTGTGTTTTGTCCCAAACAGATGAAGTGCAAGATAGCTGGCCAGTGTTTGGTTTTGTTGTGTACAAAGAAACGTGCAAGCTTGGTATGTGGCTAACTACATACACATACTGTAGGTGCTGCTGGTGAAATGTTTAAGCTTGCCGCTATTGTTGCATTTGGAGGTTATTAAAAGTTTTGAGCTGTTGAAACTGTGGTTTCTTTTGCTCAAAGTTATGCAAGTCAGTGTCTAGAGTTTCACTGCTGTAAAACCCTCGCTGTTGAAGGAAGGAACCCTATCTATAGAAGGAACATTAAGACGCTTATTAGCTGGTTATTTACTACTCCAATTATCCCAGGTCAGCATTCCACCTCTATTTGAACTCCCATCTTTTCAGGTCATTAGTTTGCTCTCCACATTGCAGAATGTATTCAAAATGTATTAGGATTAGAATTATTAGACCAGAATCAGTAAGATTTTACACTACCTCTAATGTCGAAGCATGTTGTATTTAGGGTTTTCCTCAGAAACAGAAGCCAAGCTACCTTACTTTGAGCTGATCTCATTCTGCTGTGTAGATCTGTTGAGCAGAGAAGACTGTTGTTAAACTGGCTGCCATAACTATTTTGAAGAGAAAATTTTCACCTATCACAATTTCTTTTTATTATTAATTTTATATTATGTTTAATGTTAATATTATTGAATACCACCTTTCAGTTTTGTGGCACATAATATAAAAACCCATGCATGTTACTTGTTAATTTACATTTATTTTTCATTTAAGTTACACCCACACAGCAGTGTGTGGTGGGTCGCATACCATCTCATTAGGAAATCTGTGGGTGTTACACACAGGAGAAGAAAGAAAGAAAGAATGGAAAAATGAGAGAAAGTAGCCAAGACAAGCAAGTTCTTCCTATTCTTCCTTCTGTCTGAACAATTTCCCCACCCCTCCCAAATGGCCAGTATGAACAATTTGCCAAAGTAAGCTTTAATTTAGTCTTTGGACATAGGCTTTGGTATAAACTCTCCATTTTCTATGTTTAATTAATGTCCAAACATGTTTGATTTTGGTTTGGTTTATTTTTTTAAGAGAAAATTAAAATGAGGTATATTTTTCAGAGATTTCATTTCGCCTGCATCAAATTTTCTGGGCCAAAATCATGCAAGAAGGGCATTGGTCAGGTGTGGTTTGCTTGCATTATTTTAAGTCCAATGAATGTAAGCCATCCAATAACAAACCCCATGTGTTGGTGAACTTCTCTCATTCGTTAAAAAAGCCGACTACTTCACTTTACCTTTAAAGATTGTACATTTGTAGAACTTAGGTTTTTATATATATACTCCCTATGTTTTCGCTTTGTACCGCTTGTGCTACTCAATAACACGTACTGGTTTTTTGTGATGACGTCAAGCATTTAGTGTGTCATAATACTCACCTACTGTAGACTTAAACAGGCTAAAAGCAGAGCCTGATTTTTTGGGTTCCACAGAAGGTGGCTGGTTTTGATTAAAAGCAGTAAGAATTAAGTAACAAGAGGCTATAAAGTGGACTGAGTGGAGGTATTTAATACAGGAGAATGACAAAGGGAGGACTGTGGAAAATTAAGGAAGAAGGCAAAGTTTATGTGGGCAGAGGGGAATCGAAAAGGAGGATGCGGAAAGAAAACATGGCTGGTAGAAATGTCCATGTTAGAAATGGAAGGAAGGAAGAAGATATCTTGTAAACTGACCTTCTTCCCCCTCTTGAGGGGAAGGAAAAGTTAACTATCTTTATCATACAAGTAATTTTCACATCTTTTCTCGTTCCTTCCCTAGCATCCTTGTTGTTTTTCTTGGCTTGAGGGTGGAACATTTTTGCTCTGATTTCAGATCTTTTTATTGTACAGTCTCTTCTACAGTGAAAATAATCAGAGAGCATGCTGTCACATGGCACAAAGAGCTCCCAGCTTGATTTTATCTGCTTTCTCTGGGATCGTGTATATTTTTTTTATATATTTTAACCTAGTTTTCTAGAGGAAATGGGGTTTATTGTGATCATATTTTTCCTCTGTGTGTCTGTCTATCCATCTTTTCCCCCATTTGCTTTTTGCAAGTGTGATTCAACTTTATGAACAGGTAGAAGTCTCAGACATTAAATTTTCAGACATTAACTTCTGATAAGCTCTTGAAATGAGAAACTGGAAGAGGTGCAATCGCTATCATGAATAGTTCAGCCTTACAAAGATCTGGAGTCAAAGTACACATCTTACTTAATATTAAAAAATGCATAAGATGCAATTTCGAAAGAAAATAAATTTCTTCTGTTCTGTTGCTTATGCAATTACTGTTTGGCTCCTGTAAGCACACAGAAAATATCGAGTAAATCATGATAGTAAATATTCCAAACTCTTCTGGCCTTGCATTTCAATTTGAACATTGTGGTATTTTTAAGGAAAACACCCTTTTCAGACAGCCCTCATTTACTTTAGGAGTGTCCACTATTACTGTAGAAGGTGAAATGTGTAAGATGTGTATAGGATATGTTCCACGTTACAATTCTGTAGCAGCAAAACTGATTTATTACTCTCCTCCCAGCTGTTAACTCTTACTTCTCTGCTGTGAAACAGTGTTTTGTTTGGTTTTAATAGAATCATTTCACCTATCTTGCTTAAAGAGCTACTCCAGAAAAATTTGATGGGTGCAACTGGAGGGAAAGTAAGCTATAGCAGATAAGCTACCACAGGGGACTGAGGAGGACAGAAGTCTTTTAAATTAACTTTGATGTTTGCAGTTGCACATTGTAATTTCTGTCTCTCAAAAGAATTATATTGCAGCTTCTTTACAATGGACTCATTTATGATTTGTGGCCAAGTCCTGCAGATCTTTGTGAACTTTAAACTTAGATTCATCTGTCTGTGACAACAGAGCCTCATAGCTCCCTGAAGTATGCAGTAACTTATGCAATAACTTATGAAAAATGTTTTGATTAGTATCTTGAACTTAATATTTCCTGTATTTACTTTAGATCACTTTTTTCCATTTTTTATAGCCAGCTAATAGGGAATAAAGTCATCTCTTTTTTTCAATAAAACATTTTTCTTCTGGAAGATCAAGGATATATATCTGAATTTTTTTTTGTTCTTTTCTCAGGGTAGGGGATGTTTAACAAGAACAAAAAACTCATTCGCTATTTGAAGATATTTTTTTTTTAGTGATTGATTGTTTTTTCTTACCTTAGATTATAATACAATAGAATTGGGAAAAACTCCAAGAAGAGCAACAAAGATGATCCAAGATGAGGAAATACAATACAGAGAACATACGAAATACAGGGAACGGTTAAGCGTGCCAGGAGTCTTTAGCCTGGAAAATAAATGAATTAGGGAGGATGCAACAGAGATCTACAAAATTGTTTCTTCTCTCCTTCTCTTCCCATTTGAGAACAAGGTATTGGAAGGTATTGGAAATGCTGTGGTAGTTAGCAAACTGTGGAACTCTTTGCCAAGGATAATTGGTATGATACAAGCTTACACTGAGAGCGCATGGGAGAGTAATCCAGGGAAGGTACGGAATTCACAAATCTCCTTTGTTTCAGTAAAGGCCTGAGCTAAGAGTGGCTGGAGTCTGGGAGAGTATTGGGGAAATAACCATGTGCACTTTGCTCTTGTATTTAGTATCCCCTTGTAGACATTTATAGCGGCTTTTGCATGCTTTTTACATGCATTTAGCTTTATGGACCTTTGATCATACCCATTATGGCCTTTCTTATCGTCGTACTTCCCTGGAAAAAGCCTGCACTATAAACTGCAAACTCATTAGTACGTCAGAGTCAGTCTGTTTCAGAAATTGTTAGCAAAAGTTCTCAAATTTCTAGATTGAAGGATCTACCTTTGTTTTCCTGTTATTACACTGAGACTTTGCAGAGACTTCAGCAATTGCTATTGCTGTCTTACATGGGACATTTGCAGCTGCAGCACCAGGTGGGTTGAATGTGCTCTCCTTCCCTAAGTTGCAGCTCCCATGTGAAGTTAGTTATGGTCTTGGATAGGAAATGAAATACTCTATTTATTTTAAAGATACCCTTAATAAAGTGTTTTATATAGTTAGTATTGTACTGAAAAGAAATATAATTTATTTAAAACAACAGGAGAGTTGTTTAATTTGGTGTATTTTTGTGAACAGAAAGAACTCGATGTTCATTTTGAAAACAGCCTTGACTTCTAACCTTTAATTGATATCTGCCTTTGTTCTCTTTCTCTTGCTTCCATCTTTTGTTTGTCTCTTGTTTCCATGTGATTTTTTCATTTTATGAAAACAATATTATGAAAATTACTCTTAAGTATGTGTGCATGCAAAACCCATGTGTGTTTGCACAAATGTTGACAGCTACTGTCTTTTATACCTATATAAGTCTTTCTATAGTATCCACATAGATCTGCATAGTAATTTTGCTGTTAGTACTTGAGTTTATGCAAAGACACATATTTATGCAAATTTAAAGGGTTTGGGGTTTTTTTTGAGTTTTCATTACATAGGCAAAACATTGGTATCCATTAATCATGCATATTTACAAAGTGGAATTAAGTCTCTTTCAGTTTATAAAAGCTGGCTAGAAGTTGATTGGCAATTAATCTCTACCAGTTTAAAATGAAGTTTAGGATAGTAGTTTGTGCAGGTGTTGCAAGTTAGGCAAGATGAACCCCACCTTTAGTTTCTGATTTGATACTCACTCGAGAATATCAAAGTGACTCTCATCTAGCCCAGGGAACATAAAGCTACCTTTTCAAAGAGGCCTTAGCATCTGTTTGTCCCAAGTGGGTGTTCAACATTTTTGAAATCCACATGGCGTGATTTTGAAAATCTGTCCCTAAGCACTTGCCATTTCTTATATGACTGCCTGACTCTTCTGTGCAACATCTGTTCCTCTTGAAGGTACTCTTTCTTGTGTGCTCTGTATAGTTTTTTTTTGAAGCTTCTGTAGTCATTTGGAAGCAGGAGTACAGAGGATAGGATATCGGTGCACAGCTGCTTATGGACATGTTTAAGCACTAGGCACAGTTGAAATAGGTAGCAGATAGACTTCAGGGTTTTTGAGTGCTCACTGTTTTAGTTTAAATTTTCTGAAGAATGTTTGACTTCTCCCATCTTTTTTGAACGTGGCAAATAGGATTTCTGCTAGAAGCATTTTATAGATTCTGTGGTCTGCATTTAATGGATGCTCAAATTCCTTGTGTTGGAATGTCTAAAATACCAGAGAAGAAATTATCTCAGTATGATAGACCTGACTTTCCTAAGCTGTCTGACCTTTACAAATACATGTGTGGGATAGCTCGAAGACTGCTGCCTGGAATATGCTACAGATAAAGATTTTGGACTCGATGAGCTTAAAGGTCCCTTCCAACATAGATGATTCTATGATTCTATAAAGTAGTGATAGCAGTTTAATACAATACGTGCATTCTACTGAAGTAAAGCATTTGCTAGTAGTGTCTGAATCTGGTCATATCTTTTCCATTTGGTTAAATTTTTAGTGTAGTATGAATATGCCTTTAGAATTCCATTTTTTCAGCTTGGGTACATGTGATTGCACATATCACTTGCTAACATACCTAGTGAGCTGCGTTGCTTAGATGCATACCAAGACTACTTCTTATGCATTAAAAAAACCCACATATACTGCATACCTGTTGTGCTTGTCCATGTGCTGTGGCTGTGTGCTTGGGACTTCTGAAAAAACCTCTGAAAATCTCTGTGTTACGGGGGCAGAGAGTCTATATCTTTAGACCTAAGTTTTCTTGTTGGGCCGTGATAGGAGTCATGAGATTGCTGGTACCTTTAGGCAGGTGCGTCAGTGTTTACATCAGGACTATTCTCAGGATCTTAGGTTTGAGGGCTTTTCATATAACTGCATGGGAGGAAGAAAATTGCCTGATTTAGTTAAAAAAACCCAGAAAAGCCCAAACCAAACCCTGCTATGAAAATACAGATAATGAAAGTGGATGAAAAGGGAAATATGTTTTCTAAGGGGAAAAGAAAGGGTATCTATGTTTAAAAAAATTATGTTTGATAGCTTCATTTGCTGTTTTATTTGGTTCAACTGTATATTAAATGAGATGGAAAAAAATAAGAATTTGATTTTTTTATTTTGAGGTAAAATGTCAGGTTCCTTAAAAAAAAAAAGTAAGTCCTGTTTATTAAACATTTCTAAAGAGAGCAATATTGTTTTGATTACAATGTAAGCAAGAAAGAATAGGGATTTGAAATAAAACCTAAAAGAAATATGATTTCCCTAGAAATGTTTAGAGGAATTTACTTAATTGCAACCAGAAGTTTGACCTGGAAGTGTAACGTTTTGACCTTTTAGCTGTCTGGCTTCCTAAATGTGTTGTTTTGCTCTCTCTAAACTGTGAGAAAATCTGTTTTACACATCTTTAACTCTTGCATTCCCTAAAAGTCTCAATATAAAAGTCCCCAAACCAGCAGTCCAAGAAAAACAAAAATTGCTATTACATTTTAAGAAAAAAAAAAAATTTGTAGATATTGAACATTGATGTCCTGCCTGTTTTTATTATAACTGGAAATAATTGCAGGTATAGTTTCATGGTTAGAGATGAATAGGAATTTCTTTTAAACTTTCTGTGTTACCATATTACACAATAATACTCTCCTTTGTTCTTTTGTTGTTAAGTTTCATTATCATATGACAAAGAGAGAAAATACCACTTTTTAAATTGCAAACATTTTTGAGGATTTATTTATATTTGGAAAACTTTTATAAGGCTTTACAAAAATCTGCCTAGATAGAGATGGAGGGCCAATTCCTGAAATTAGTTGTGCATACTTTCTTTGGCATAAGTAGTTCAGTGAGAGCAGTTATGTGCATTTGGTTCACCACTGAAGGTACTGGATATGTTGTGTTTATTACACACTGAATATTTCTATTGACTGCAAAGGCATGAGTGACAGACCTTAAACAAAACTACACCAGCAAAGTTTAGCAGAATCTGGGCCTTAATTTATTAAAAACAAATAGAAGTAAATGAAAATTTAGTATGGCAGTAAACAATAAGACTTTACTTGAAAAGAGGAGGAAAGAAGTCCAGCACAATCTTGAGTATGCATTGTGGACACAGTAACAGAACTTGATGTATTCAAAATGATAAGAGCTGTTATAATGCAAAGCAAATTAATTTATTCAGAGAGAAACATCCTGCCTATGAAATATTTACTATACAAACCTATGGACAACAATGTTGTTTAAATGACAATGCTTGCTTTAGAGAGGATAGAAGGTGACAGTCTTGTATGTGTTTACAGAGTGTCTTTCTCATATTCTTATAATTAAAATATTTAGTTTTCTTTCTGTGTGTGCATGTTGGTCATAGGATATAAAAGACCTTAACCTGGGTATTTAATACTGAGAAAGAGGATGCTCTGTGTACTTTTTTTTTTTTTGCACTGTTACTGTTATTTTTTTTTATCTGTTACACTGATACGAGAAACTGGAAGGTACTGAGCTGCTTAATTCAGGTGGTCTGTTATAATACTGGGTTCCTGAGTAAGTTAAAATGAGCAGTTTGTTACAAAACATTTTGCAGTCAGTCTCCAACTCTTTGCACCACAACCAGCACCTACTCCACTGCTACAGCTAAGTGGCACAGATCAGAGGATCATAATCACAGGTTGTTCTTCATCTTTTTGGTGGTATCCTTTTTGCATCAGAGCTTGTGAGAGCAGAGATTGAGACTTATTTAGAAACATGGTCTTTCAACAGCTGACTTAATTATTTGCTAGCATTTAAAAAGAGAAAATAGAGGGCTCCGTTGTAGTGACTTTCCACCTATTTGCTGTGCTTCAGAGCTTCCTTATATTCTGAGTTCTTATAAACCTAACAGGAGTCTGTTGTGTGAAAAGACAAAAACCCGTGAACCTCTGGGACAACTTGCTTTATTCTGGATGGGGCCAGACTCTTTTTGGTGTTTCCCAGCAATAGGACAAGTGCCAATGGGCACAAACAGGAACCCAGGAAATTCCATCTGAATGTGAGGAAAAAATGTTTTTACTTTGAGTGTCGTCTAGCCGATATGGTAGAAGAAAAGAGGAGTCATGACCATCCACACTGGGCTATCCTAACACGAGTCCCCCAAAAATAAAGACAAGAACATTTATTGCTGCCATATATCAAGACCAGCTTTGAAGAAACGACCTTTTCATATTCATGCCATCTTTTAAAAGTTCTGCTGAGGATACCTCCCGCTAGCTTTTCTTTCCTTCTTACTATCTCCCATCATGTGTCCAGTGGCAGACTGGCAGGCTTTATTCACCAAATAATATTTTGTAACCATGTGATGCAGTATAGTCCTGACGTTTTTAGTGACTCTTGCCTAGAGACCTTATTAATGGCAGAAGATTAGTCTTGTCAGCTGTGGGAGCTACAGACTTAAAACACTTTCCTATTGGGGAAGTTTTGCAGAAGTTATTTCCTATTACCAGGAAAAAAAAATAGAGCCTGGAGACCTGTGGAGGACTTAATTGAAAGGACATTATTTGAAAATCTTTCGGCATGGTCGTATTGGCACCCATGATAGTGTTGTTCTAATGAATAATAAGGGGAACCAGTCACGCCATCAAATACCTTGCTCTACGTTTATTTCCTTGAAAGCAAAAGCAGGTGGTGCCAGCTATTACAGTTTATACATTATGAATGGCTTTTGAGAGACTATATCTAAAGAGCTGTTTTTGAGGACTCGATCAGCCCTGCCTCTTCATCTCAAGTATTAGTGAGGGCAAGATGGTCATTTTCCTTCAGAGCTGTTTTCAGGACCTCCATCGGGTGCATTTCTCATCTTGTGGCCAGACGGTCTCACATCTGCTTTTCTTCTCAGTTCTTTCCTCTAGAATACCCATGACAAGCAGCCTAAGAAATGCCTTACCCCAGACCCAGTTTGGCCAGTATAGTTCTGGTTTCAGAGTGAATTCTGCACCTCTCTTGCTAGAGGTGAGCCCTACAACCTTCCTCTTGGTTTTCATAAAATGGCTCAGTTTTACTGATAACGACTCATATTCTGAAGGTTTTAGTCCAGCTATCAATATTCTGATAGCAGGGAGGTTTCTGCTGGGTGTATCTCATCCTGTCCTCGTCAGATTCATTTAAAGGTTAATGTTTTTGTTCTAGTCAGGGACCCTGTTCCTTACAGTAAGTAAATCTTGACCCAACATCCTTGATGGGACTGATCTCTCACCTATTTGTACTGGCAACTGGCCTGTGTTCTGAAGATTTAGGGGATATAAGAATTGATAGAAGAATAGCTTTAATACTAATAAAAATGCAAAAAAGTAAGGAGGAAAAAGATCAATAATCTGTTTTTTCTCTATACTTGGTTTAAGCTGATTGTCTTCTTCCAGGGTGCCTTACAGAGGCAAACCGCAAAATCTTATATTTATTTTTTTTTTTGTCCACACTTTAGGTATATAAATTTAATGGCTAGAATGTGTTTTTTTAAGTATAAAACATTTTTTAAAAAGTTTAAGGGCTTTATTTTGCATTGATCAGTGCACACTTTCCTGTCTATTTGCTTGTAACTCTCACTAGAAATAATAAAAATTTTAAAAGTAATCTAAAAATTCTCTGACCTGAAGGCAGACTGGGTGGAAAGAATGGATGACATCCTCAGCTTAAACCCACTACTTGGTGTATAAAAATTTTCACTAAATGAAGATGCTTGTTGCCATTAACTATGAAGTTGACTTTTTTTTTTTTTTTTTGTGGTGTGAGGTAGTGATACAGAAATTCTGTACCCATTCTGAACACTAGAAAAGACTCAGGAGATCTTGATAGTTTCTTGTATCTGCTGACTTAGGTCTGCTGTCCTTGGTCTGTCCTGGACTTGGACTTCAACTTCTATGCCAACATTTGGCATTGAATCTCTTCTAAATTAGAAGTGACAACCTACTATGGAGCACATGATGTGAACGTTTGTTTTGACGAAGGAAAGCTGCATGGTTAACAGTACTTTTAAAATAAAATGTTTCTTTTTTGTTTTGTTTACAAATGATCGGGAATTTGGATTTGGTGGTGAATAATTTGTAAGTGGAGAAATATAACTGCTAAAAAGCAAAGTAATAATATGTCTGTAGAGCACTTTGAAGATGAAAAGCTCCGTATACTGTAAACATTATTACTAATATAGCTTCATCTATGTGGAATAATTAATCTAGCATAAGCAAAATGTAGATTTTTTTTTTAATGTACAACATAGTGTTTCAGCAAGTCTAATGAACCTATTTATTTACTTTTACATTGTAACATAAGAAATTAATCCTTTTTTAAAAAAAAAAAAAAAAAAATCTGTGTGTTGCAATGATTTACTTTGTTGTTACTTTCCAAAGGTAGAGGTGGTCCTAATCCAGAACAACCTGTCAGAAATGCGAAACATCTAGGCTGGGAGGAAAAATTGGTGTTTTTTAAAAGATGGTATAAAAATACTGTGTGATGAGAAATAGGTGCCTGTCAGATATGGAAATGTTTGGAGGTCAGCTGGACTTCTTAGGCTGGTACTGTGGCTTTGGAGAAGACTTGCCTGAATTTAGTTACAGAGCCACGCAGGTGCCAGATTGCGCTGGGAAGTGAACACCTGCCAGGCGGCTCCAGATAACTCAGCAGCTCATAGGCATTTTCCCAGGCTCCCAGATGAATGGTCTGTAATAGCCGTGGGAGAGGGCTTCCCACTGCTCCACACTGTACCACAGCCTCTTCTTGGCAGCCTTCTGGAAGTGCAAGTCAGCTTGGCTTGGACTCCTTTGGAAAACAAGTGTTGCTGGATAGTCTTACAGCTAAGAGTCAGTGTCTGATACGTCCTCTCAGTGTCATGGGACTATGAAATGTAATGAGCAGGGCAAATTACCCTTCCCTTAAAAGGTAGCACTCACTGGTACGTATTTCAGCTGAAACTGAACTGTGGTTTTTCAAGAACCACTTTTATTCTGTCACATTTTCGGTTTTGGGGTTGGTTTTTTATATTTTTTTCTTGTTTGTTTTTGGTACTTGGGTACAGTTTTGAAATGGGAAAAACAACTCCACATCACTGTCAGCAATTTATTTCTGCTGCTGTGTTGGTAATCTACAAATGGAGATGAAGAGGAAATTGAAGATTGGGCTGAGTGGGTTTGCTGAACCTAAGATCAGTGAAATTTCTGTCTGTATTACTGGCTGAAAAACAGTGTTTACAGCTCAAGGTTAGAACTTACAGGGTGTTTAAAAGGAGTTACTGCTGGATCATTTGGTACATATCACTTAGTCCATCCTTCCAGATATCATGAAGAGCAGATTTTGGTCCTTGCTGAATATACACTGGCTAGCTCCTTCCGTGGAGCATAATCCACAGCTTGCCCAAAGCCTGCATTAGTATATGCTAGTGTCTACACAGTGTTGGTGGTGGACAAGTGTGGAACTGAGAGCAGACTTAGACTCATGCTGAGTAACTGTGTAGAAAGTTTAAAAAAATGCAAGTTGCATGAGGTTGTTGGATAAGAAGGTTTTCTTGTGGGGCTTATTTTTTAGTTTCTTATTTCATGAATCAAAATGGTTAATTGGATAATATATTTCTCTTGAAGGAAGCAGAAGGGTGATATCACAGTTTCTATAGTTCTGTGGTAACTGGCAACTTTAAAACTAGGGAAGTTCTGCAGACTCCAGCTGACTAGATTAGATCAGATGTCACATACAAGAGGGTTTCAAAACATTTGGTGAGCGGAGCTGGGTGATACTTTCAAAGTATAGGAATCTTGAATGTAATGCATCTTAACATTTTCTCAAAGTTAGTAATAAGTAACAGTAAATTATCTGTTCAGGCTTTTTTAGCAAAGTCAAGCAGTAAATAGTCATTGAAAGAAAAATTATTTTCTAGTGTTAGTCCCTCTGGGCTGAGCTTATTAGCTCAGGTGCAACTCCCTGTGAAGGCTTTATAAGATTTCCAGACTTGAGCTGACACTGCAAAAATACTGTAGGTGTCTTGATCTCTTACATAATTATTTATTTTGTTAGATTTTAGGTAGGTGCTTTCTTCCACAGAACAGTAGCTAGCTGAATCAAGTGTCTTTAAGAGGAATTTCAAACTTTGTTCAGGCCATTAGTCAATCAAATATGATTAAACACTTAACCTCTCAGAGAATACCAGGATAGCAAGAAAAATAAACAGATGTACATGTCACCGATTCATAAAAGAATTTCAGGAATGAAGTATCGTGCTTTGTGAAAAGCAAAATATTCACACTTCTGCGTTTTAAGGTCTTCTCAAGACAAATGCATTTGGAATATGCCAGACAAATGGAGCTGGAAAGACTCTTAATAATATTTACTCTCTGTTTGAATATTTGTTTGCAAAGTTGTACTTTTATTAATGGTACTTTTTCAGCATTACAGAGGTCACAGTGGAAGATGCTATTATCACACTAATAACTTATTTATGTACAAGGCAAATTCCTTGATTTGGCTAACACTATGAACAATGCTAAATAACTGTGGGTGCCAAACTGGAAATAACTAAAAGTAATATTCTTTAATTGTGCTCGTAAATATACGGGTAATAAAGCTGGTGGATTACATCCAAAATTTTCTCTAACACTCATCATTTTTGAGGGATGGTTCAACTTGTCACATCTTGACTTGATCTCTAAAGGGAAGTCAAATTTTAGGTATCTTCCCGAGGGGCAGGAAAAAAGATGGCTGATAAATTTCAAAGGATTGATTGTGATCAATAACTATAGTTCTTAATGAGAGATGATGCTGAACAGCGCTTGATGGTGAGCTCCAGGAGACCCTTTACAAGTAGGAGAGTTGTAGACTGTGCAGGAGAGGACGTGCATTTTGGGTCTTACATTTAGAAATAAGGCATGTCTTGGCATTTGCTCAGTAGAGATTGAGACTGGAACAAGCAAGTTTTTCTTACTTGTTTTTAAATGGTTAGATTAGAAGAACAACAGTAGCATTTAATTTTCTAACTTTTCTGTGGTAATTGCACCTAGTGTATCTGATGGTCTTGGAAGTGGCAATAATTAAAAGTCTTGCAAAACCCATCAGAGTTAGGGGAAATACCCTCTTTTGCACATTCATTTTAGTGAGGTGTACAGAGGAGGAGTCCCAGATGCTAACTTCTTTCCATTTAAGTGGGAGTTAGGTTGCTAAATACCTTTATGAATCAAGTCCTAACTGATTTACTCAGGGTCGTTTGGGAATTAAAGTAGAACAAAAGTAAAAGATTATTTCCTTAGCCATAGTCCAATAGTCTTTTTGGTGTAATATAATCCTTCATGTCCTTTTCTTATGTTCCTGCTGCACAAGGATTTCTGTCATTCCCAGGAATAGGAACTGAAGAAGCCTCCATGTATGTTACAGGTATCTGCTGGGTTAGCCAGACTAGCTCTGTCTACTTATAGATATCGAGGAGTTGAAATGTATGCATTTTTCACTTAATTCAAATTGCAGATCATTAAGATCTTTCATGTTCCTTTGTGTTTTGTTGGGTTTTTTTTCTGTAGCCAGCATTTTTTCCATCAGTTTTGAGTATGTCACCTTTCTCTACAAGGCAGTTAAGTAACTGGTGATCTTTAGTGTTCTTGTTGAAATATGTATGAAAACATTGTAGTGAATAGGAGTGTAGCTTGTTGGACTAGTCGCCATGACACTAGGCTATTAAGTGGATTACATCTCTGAACAGTTAATTGATTTAAATTTATTTCTGTGGTTGGATACCAGAACTTGGTGGTTAGTAATTTGTTTAGATTTTTCTCCTGCTTCAGATATTAATTTTTTGAGATTTCAGTATGAGCAGATTCTTTTTAAATGTATTACTTTAAAGTTATGTTTTCTTTTGTATTCTTGAGCTGCTGCTTCCTCTCAGTCCTGTCTTTGCAGATGTGCAACGCTTTGAGACCACAGTACCCAAGATATCCTTGCACTTATTATTATCCCTTTGTTTTATGTTGCAGCCAACAGTTTTCACATTACTGCCTACTTTATGAAGAGATGGGTTAATCTCCGTTGTGCTGTAGGGAAGCGTTATCGTGGTAAGAAATCAGTTTCTTATAGTATTACTTAGAACTTTGCATTTCTGGGAGGGGAAAAGAGGGAACATAAACTAATGCTTTGTCAGATTTTGGTCTACTTAACCAAAATTTTTTTTCAGAGATAAATCCCCCCGCCCCAGAGGTTGTTTGCTAAAAAAAAAAAAAAGAGAGGTTTTTCTTAATGTATGATGGATTATTTTTTTTTTAAACTTAAATTTAAATTTGTGTATGCCTTGCCCCAGGGTAATCAGCGAAGCCACACCAAATTTTGAAAGTATGATGAGACTCAGCATTTTACTGAGTCTCTGCAGCGTGAATCAACCAGAGGTTGCAGCATGAATCACTTCATTATTGTTCGAGTGTCTTGTGACATCAACTTTACAGTACAAGTGTATGCAAGAAAAGGCTTTCATTCACCTCAGTGCTATAAAATCTTTACATAGGTGATGTCATTGGACCAGATCTTTTTTCATGTTTTCTCAAGCCAAGATGCTCTGTAAGGAAGTGATATCAATCCTGTTCCGCCAACAGCAGTAAAAAGAAGTTACAATTATCATTGCCCTTTGTGTTGATGTTTTGGTATTAAAAAAAGCAAAAATAAATCAATTAGGTGCCCTTAAAAATATTGAATACTTGAATGGATATTTTAAAATAATTTCTTATTTTTGTAGGTATTCTTTATATTCATAGATGTTTAAATCTCTCTTCAAATACCAGCTAGTTGTTTTCGAAGTGATATTGGTTGAAGAGATTGGAGTGTTGATTTTAAATATTTCATCGAAGATGTTCTCCCAGCCTCCTGGAAGAATAGTTAGAGTAGAATAGTGGAATGTCTGCATTGGTGTCTCAATATTGGTTTCTGTGTATTAAAATGGAACTTTTTTTAAGTGTCAAAAAATACCTAAAGATACTTTCATTTTGTTAGCCATCAAATGAAATTGTTATAAAATGTAACAATAAAATTTTCTAACTGGAATGAACTTGCACTACTAGTGCTGCCGAAGAGAGGCTCTGATGCTGCAGTCAAACCTTTGCTTCCACATGATGTTCCCAATGAGAATGGAACTTAATTTTGGTGGGTTTCGCTTCTAATAAATAGTAAAATAAGCACATATCATCAAAAAGAAATAATTTGGCACCAACGTTTCTGTTTTGTAAGATACACCTAGTACTTCACAAACAAAAACCAGACGTTAAGCCCAGTAGAAGAATAATCTTGTATACTTTATATTGGTGATGCTCACTCAATATCTAAAGTAAACTTACCAAAAGGCTATTACTGGAACCACACATAACAAATTCAGTCCTTGTAACAGTCGTCTGGCTTTTCTTTTTTAGCCCATTTGGAAGACATCCGTAGACTACATGCAGTTTGAAAGCCATTGTACTAGACCTTTGGGGGTAGCTTTTCAGGTCTTGAGGATACAAGCAGAGAAACAATAGTCTGGGCATAAGGCACAGCAGAAAGACTACTTTAGACACAGTTTTGCTAACAGAGTTGATATTTCTGCAAGGATTATGAAAGGCTCATATTCATTAGTAAGTTGTAGTAGCTTAGCAAGCTGTTGTGCCAATATAGATGCGTCTGAGGTCTCTGTGTATGCTTTTTTGACCAATGGCAAATGCAAAGTAATCTCTTTCAACATCTCCATCTTTCATTGTAATGGCCCTAGAAGAGTTGCAGTGGTACGCACTCAGAGGGCTTTGTCAGATACTAATGGAGAAACGCTGTGGTGAAGGAGCAGTACATTGCAGAGAGGTAGTAGCCCATAAGGGTGACCAGATCGTCACTGGCAAATTGTGCACGTCATGCCTATACTCAATTCCTTGTGAGGAGCTATTCTGTGAAAGAAAATCGATAAGATCAACCTTGTGTTCTTTCAGCATGCCTTGACTCTTTCTTTCCCAGAAAATAGGGTGCTATGGCTTGTTTTTGAAGTATAACAAACTTTAAAAATTACCAACTCTCTTTTCATAAAGCCAAACCAAAGCAAAAACCAACAACAACAAAAAATCTGATCTGAAAATATGAAGAAATAATCTGATATATAAAATAACAAAATACCCAGATACGCTTTTTTCATAGCATTGCTAAGTACTGAGTAATGCTTTGTCTGGTCTATTCTAATCTGAAAATCCTTCCATTTTTAATTCTTTTTAAATAGAAACTTTGTCATGTTCGCAACAAACCATGTTATCTTGAGTAAAATACATATTTCAGTAGTAGTTAACTGATTTTTTGAATGACTTCAAAAATCACTGTAGTCAGAGTTTGAAACACAGCCTTATGCTGAGTTTTTATGCCAATTCCTGACAATGTGTTGCGCTATATTACAAACATGATTTACAGCTTTTGTGATGAAAAGACTCATCACCAGAATAGCACAGAATAAATGGTTGTTAAGTGGTTCTGTCTGGTATATTTGTCCAGAGGTGTAGGTGAACTAATTTGCAGCCATGACTATCCTCTTGGGAACAAAACGTATTCTGACTTACTGATTTTTTTTTTTTGATGGATTAAAAAAGCAAAACAAAAGGAGGCATGTGATGTTGAAGAGAGTAGGTAAGAAACTAGTAGAGTATCTGGAGTGAGTTAGCGTGCAATTTAAAAATAAAATTATTTTGTCTACTAAAATAACATGTATATATGTTGTCATGTGTGTTTTTCAACATGCACATAATTTTTGTAATCATCTTTTCAATTTTTTTTTTTTGCGTAGAGCTACGTGTGTTTCCAGAAAGATTTATAGTTTGTGTCAGTAAACTTGAATGTGATCCAAGCGCTTGGACATGTGAAAATGGTGTATTGGTATGTACAAAACTGTTCTGTAAATTTGGTTTATTTTATAGTAGTAAGATTAATGTTTATATATAGAAGTAGTTATTGACATATTTGTGACTGTCATTTTGGAAACAGAAAGTCACATCAACAGTTGCACCAAAGTATTCAAAGAGATCCTTAAGTGACTCTGAAACAGACAAAAATGGTAATTTTTGGAAGCTCAGCATTTTCTGAACCATATAAGCCTCACAGAAAAAGACCGCATATTTAGAAAACTAAGTTTAATTTTAGCATGTTGTTTTAAGGATCTTTTTTTTCCTTTGTATTTTGTCTGTGTAACATTTTACTTTCCAAAATTATAGTGGCAAAGTTTTTAATGTTCATGGATTTCTTCTATATTTTCTTAGCATTTGTTCTGCAAAACAACTCAAATAGACAAGTGCTAAATCTGCTGGGGAAAAAAAACAAACCAACAGAAATAAACAAAAAACCCCCCAAAATCCGAAACAAATATTTATGGAGAAAAAGGCACTGGTGTGTAGTAAAATACCATAAAAAAATTCTACTTAAATATTTTATCCTGAAGGCTTTATCCGTGTCAAAGACTTATAAATTTTATGCTGCAGTTAACTGCTGATTGTCTCGGGAGAGCTCACATTGACCCAGGTGGCTGCTACATGGCAGGCGGTCCCTTCTGTGCTCACAGTAAGGGTCAGAATCACATACTGAGGTCTATTTGTATTTTAGTACTTTATTTTAGATGTATTAAAGTACCTTTGACCCTTGAAAAAAAAGGTTTTTTCTATTCATTCAACTTATTATTTCTTTAATATCAAGCAAAGTGTTTTTATTTATTATAGTAAGTGCAGTTTTATTATCTTTATTCCTACATTAGTAAGTATTCTTAAATGTCAAAGGATCAAGCAAATGTTTTTCTCTCTCTCAGAAAAAGAAATTAACTGCTTTAGAAGTACTTTACTACACTGAAAATCATTACTTTCTCAGCGTTGTCTTGAAAACTACTTAGATGCTTTAAGTAGAAAATCCTGTCTCTGCATTTTTACTGAGAAATAATTATCTTTTTTTTTTTCTTGCTTAAGTATCTCATATGAGATATCCAATTCCCCCATTTGGTATTTTTAATCTTCCAGAAGAGATGAGAAGTTCTCTTTAGTTTCTTTCACATGATTCTGCATAGTAAAAAGGTGGCAAATGAAAAATATATTATGGACTTCAACTTGACTATTTCAAAACTTGATCTTTGTCTATGGAAACTTGTTGTTGAAAAGAGGAGTTTAAACATTTTAATATTTTAAAATAAATAAATAAATCTCTTACTGGGATCGTGACCTAAGCAATAATAAAGTCTTGGGAGTTTGCTTTACTTGCAGATGCAATACGTGCACAGAACTGTCTGGAACAGTCAGTGTACTATGTTGGTAGGAGAGAATATGAAAAAGTTATCCTTAAGCCATCTTTCCTGATTTGAAGAACAAGCAAGATGTGAACAGATGCTCAGGAAATGTTTTGGAGTATCTTTTTAATTCTTGCCACCCTACCTTAAAAGGTCCACTCCAGACTGTTTTGTTGATCCAGAATTTCTACAGCATGTTAGTACCGGCTTTGTCATATACTCCAGCTCAGTACTTTGCCAAACTAGAGGAGTGTTTGATTGCCACTGAGAGGTAATTTCAAGTTTTTGGCACTCCAGAAGTAAAGGCTAAGGATCTGCGCTTTGTGTGTGTACTTTTCTCTAGGCAATTTAGCAGTGAGTATGCTTGAACTCTAAACTAGACGACAAAAGACCACCCAGAAGACCTTTCTGTTGATATACTCCAGTGTATTCTGTCATGGGCTAAAAATGAGGCATATGTTTTGTTTTCCTCTGTCTGTTGTTTAGGTTTGAATAATTTCATAATGTTGCATGCAAGTTCTTTTAAATGTTTAATCAGCTCACACCCTTGGTTTTGAGGGCCTATCTGTGTTTTATAAACGTAGTTGAATATATGTTAATGGAAACTTTGTCACTTTTTCAGTGTTGCTTAATTTCTTTGTGATTGACTTAGTCAAGACTTAACAGTCTTTTTTTTTTTTTTTTTTTTGACTGCTTTTATGTTGTTTTGCAGTTTCGGTCAAGCTTTCATTCCTTGGCTCTGTCAAGACAAGTCAGGCTCAATGCCCTGCTTTCCCGTTATTTGGAACTGGTTTTATGTCAGCCTGATACAGACACATTTTTTTTAATTCATTGCAACTCTCTCTTTCTTCACCAATCTTCAGCACTTTATTCTTTGCATTTTCACTATCTTTTACAGATATTCTCTGTATCTCTGAAATAGACTGTGATTGAACCAAGAGTTTCAAGGGATGTAGCCAGATATTAAATGAAACACTTATGTCCTATGTCTTAGGAAAGATCA
The DNA here is from genome assembly GCA_033628505.1 of Tringa tobata. Classification (NCBI taxonomy): domain Eukaryota; kingdom Metazoa; phylum Chordata; class Aves; order Charadriiformes; family Scolopacidae; genus Tringa; species Tringa tobata. Next base: position 10,387,534 of record JAHREE010000280.1, read on the forward strand.
TAATTAGATTGCTTTTGAGATATTCACAAGCACAAACCTTAGCATCAATTGCTGAGAGAAGCAATTTGAAGCCTTCTGTGATGCATCTTGAAAGGTGTCTTAGGCAGCCTCTCAAATTAACTTTACGCATAAACTAATAAAGGATTTAAGAGCACTTCTGAAGGGTAGAGCTGAAATAAAATTGAAGAAAATCTATTGATATCTAATTTTCTGTGTTCTAAAATTTATTTAGAAATGGGTGTTCCTGTGGTCATATCTAAAAATCAGGCTACAGGCAGTAATAATAATTTTGGAAGAAGGGAAGTCTCTGAAAGAATGTCTTGAAGTACTTGCCGTATTACAGAAACAATGCGGCAAGTTACTAAAAATGCGTCAGCAAATTGGAAGTTTCAAGGAAAAGATGGAAGAATAGCTTGGCTGATTAATGCTGAGTTTAAACATAAAACCATTGTTTCCTGTTTTGCCAAACTATGTTTGTAATCTTTAATAGTTTTATCTTGAAAAAGAAGACAGTTTTGGGAACATGGCAAAGAGGAAACCCAGGGCAATATGTAAGAGCTCTGGAGAGATTAGTCATCTTTTGTCAATGATGACATTTTCTTGATGATTATTATGTAGAGAGCTAAAATGGAAAATTGAAAACAGGTTATCTGAAGAAACAGTGGAAATGGAAATGGGTGGAAGGCTTATTGGAGGCTTGTGAGCATTTGAAAATATGGTAACAATGGAGTATTCATTGATAAAGCATCGGCTTTATACTGGAATCTATGAGGAAGCAGTTAGAGGGAAAGCATGAAGGAAGTTAAGCTAATGATAATATTAAAGTGGAAATTTGAAAACATAATTCATGTGAAATCAGAAAAGAAAATGGGGAGTAGGAGAACCTATCTTGATTTAAAAGATCTCAAAGTTTCCATTGAGCCTTGTTAAGTTACATAGAATATTTTACCAGAAAAAGAAAATATTTTCCAAATAGGATATTGGTCTCTTAAAAAAAACCCCACCTGTGTAGGTATGCAAGGAGAAGAAAAACGCTGAAGATATGGCCTCTGCTTATTAAATCCCCAACAGAGAAATGAAAGCAAACTATTTCATGATCTTCATACATGTCTGATTTTATAAATCCTGTCACTGTAGCATACTTCAGGTACATTAGACGGTTCTCTTTCTTAAAACTCGTGTTGTAAGAGCATCAGTGACAGGATTTGCTTGGATTTTGATTATGCTGGGAAGAGGCTTCTGGTTCTTTCATGAAAACATACACTTAACTGTAATTACCAGGTGACTTAACATTAGAGTATATGTTGCTAGAATAGTGTGTCTATTGGAAGGTAGAATGAAGACTTTTGAGATAGAAGCAATTTGTAAAGATTAGTAGAAGACTTTGTGTGGAATTTAGTTATCTTAAATACTTTGAAGACTATTGTTAAGTGATATCAGATTGGGTAGGGGAAGAAGGAAATGCTGTGAAATACAATTGCACAATTCACACTGTGTAAGTGCTAGTCTTGGCACGGAACTATGTGTTTGTGTGTATAGATATGTGTGTGTGTATATATATGTATAAAAAGGATTATAGTTAAACTACTGTAATAGTGGGCTACTACTGAAAAGGTCAGTCCACATCCCCTCTAGTTCCAGCTATATATTCTTTTCCTTTCTGGTTACAAAGGACCAAGTGATTCTTCAGTTGAGAATGAATTAGTTCATTGACTTGATCCAGCAGAAAACTATTTGTTTGTGAAGTTTCTCATATTTTTATTGGAGGATTAGTTTTCTGTCATGTCAGTTCACTGAACCAACTCATGCTGTACCCACACAGTTGCCAGGTGTGACACAAAAAATGTTGCAGGAGCATGCAGCCAGGATTTGGATGAAGAGAGCAGAACCACTCCTTTAGGTCGCAGCTGATAGTTTCCTTGGTTTGGAAGTAGCATCCAAAACACACATTCATGTTACATTTGTTGTATGGTGGGTTTTGATTTCATTATAATTTTTAAATTTCATAAAATCTAGTTTTCATGTGATTTCAGATAACGTGCTTAATTCTTTTAACTTGATACCAAGTTAATATTGATATTAAGTTAATAATTAACTTGATATTAAGCTATAGTTTGGTAACTGTACAAACAGTGTTCACTACTTATTTCAAAAAGATAGACAGGAGAAACTGCAGACTAATGAACCATGTAGTTCCCTATGTACCACATAGTGGAAAAGACTAAAGAACTGCTTTTCTCTTTGGTGAGTTTTCTCTTTTGACACTTAAAGCTTTTTTCTACTCATCCTTCATATTCTGCTCGAGCCGATGTAAGATTGATGGTACTGAAACATGCAGTCCCTCCCGCCTTCTCTTCTCTTGGCCATGCATTCTTGTCCTCAGTGTCTGTCAGTGCTGGCATGTGTGGCGAGCTGGGTTAATTCATTCATCCCTCTGAAAACAAAGGTTGGGTTTTTTTGTTTTGTTTTGGGGGTTTTTGTTTGTGTGGTTAGCTTTCAGCTGGATCACTTAGGTCAGACTCTCACTGCATGGCTGCATAAATGCTAGTGTCGATACAGAGACTTGGCAGGACCATCTGTTGGGTAAGGGTGAGATTTCCCTTTCAATGCCAGGGTAGTTTTAAATTAGCTTGAATCGTAAAACTGCTCTCTGAGAAACTACATCGCAAAGTAATGATACTAACGTCTTTGACTTGGTCATAAAGAAGAATGCTTCAGCAGTTTTACAATATTCCCTTTTGTCCCAGCTGCCTGCCTCTCCTTGGAGATTACCACTCCTATAGCCGAGTTTGCCAAGAGGGCTGTATGCCTGTCTCTCATCTTGCTGCATATCACGGTCTTGGGGAGTCATGCAAACCAAACTTCCCTGGTTTTTCAGCTAGCGCCTTGAATTGCGGGTGGGAGCAGCTGGGGCATGTGTGTGCGCTTTCTTCTGCCAACCCTGCAGTGGGGTAGGAACCTCCTGCAAAAGGGGAGGGAGGATACCCGAGAGCAGTAATGCTGTGAGTTGCCTCAGTGAGATTTGTCTGAACTTGTCTTAGATTCTTCTTATAGCTTACAAACTGACTGATTTATTTTCTGCATGGCAAAAGTTTAATAGCTGTCTGCTGTTTGTTATATTAATGATCCAGAGAAGTGGACAAATGATGAAATGAAATCTGACACAATTATTTCAATTAGTCAAGACTAGAGAAGGCTGTGGAGAATTTCAGGGAAACTTCTCAGAGTTGGGTAGAGGGCCATTAGGACTGTAAATGAAAATCATCTGTTGATAAATGCAGAGCATTTTTACTGAAAAGAGCAATTACAGTGTGCATGCATACTGCTGAGTGAATTAACTGTACCATCTCTGGGAAAAGGCCAAGAAATGGCGATAAATAACAGATTTGAAAATCTTTGTTCCGTAGCATTATTTATCTGAAGAGCAGACAGAATATTAGAGTATATATGGAATGAAACAAAAATTAATACTTAAATTGACTTAAAGCCAGTAAGTGAGTTGAATACATCTTCAGTAAAAGATTATGTACTTCTCATTGTGCAAAGCCCAATTGAAGGATAGCAGAAATGCAAAAGGTCCTGCAACTGCAGTATATATGATTAAGCACATAAAATGGTTTCCATGTGAAGCAATCTTTAAAAAGTAGGGACAAATTGAGTAATCTTTTGCTAATTTTGGTAGTTGCTTCTTATATGCGTGCTTCAGTTGATTTAAATGTAACTACTTAGCAGCGTTCACAAGATCTCATTTGTCAAAGTCTTGTGGTTATTTAAGATACTATCATCTGTCATCATCCCTTCACCTCCCTCATTTTCCTCTCCCCTCTCACTCTCTTGCTGTCACAGCTTATGCTGGTGGTTAATGCAGAGTTGAGCTGAGATTCTGGAATTTGCTTGAATTATGTTCTTTCCTCTCTGCAGACTTTGAGAGGACAGGCACTTCCAGTAAAGGTGCAGGGTGGAAGGCTGGCAGTAATAATCTTTAAAGCTACCGCGAGCTAAAGTTTTTATTTAGCTCCTGTGCATCTGTGAGATTTTGATGACTCTAGGAATTAAAAATATTTAAATTACTTCAGGTTTTGATAATAATTCTCTGTATTTCTGTTGGGCAAAGAATATTTGACAGATTATTTTTTTTTTAATTGCTTTAAAAAGCAATCTGTTCCTCAGTCTTCGGCAGAAATTGGTTATGACTAGTAGGAATTTCATAACTTGACTGAACAGTGAGCTGAAATATGTGATGGCAAAGTTCACGAGAGGATTTTTTAACAATTTGTAATGAAATTATTTGGAGGGACACATCACCAGTGTGAGCTCAGAAATCTTGGGGGCTTTAGGAGTAGTGGTCTCTGTTTTGGAAACCAAGCTAAAACATTGACTAAATTGTTGAAGAGTAATTATCTCCTGGGCTGTGCAGTTCTGCCTAATTAACATATTTTGCTTCTGTATAACCAGCAAGATCAAGAGTATTAGTTATTCTTTCCAAGATCTCTTTAAATTACAACAGTGTTTAACAACTGTAGGAGAACAGTTGTTATTTAAAATTGATGTATTCTTTTCCATGTTTTTTTTTCTGCAAGAATTGAAGGTTTAAGTATATGAATCACGTTGTTGTATACATCATCTACTCTAAGTAGTATTCTGTTATGTCATATAACCCATGCTGTATCTGGAAGGATAAATAGAAAGTTTACTTCAGTATTACTGGTAGGTGTTCAGACATCTGTACTGGCTGACTCTGATAACCCATTTAGATTTGAAAGGCAGACAGAGGATCCTCATGTCAGGCTGTTAGAAGCTGTAGTAGAGGATACCAGGAGTGCCTTGCTATTTCAGATACTCATGTGACAGTTGAGTGGTAGGTTCCTTCCCTCGTGGTTTGTAAGATGGGGAAAGGGGTCAAGCTCCACAAAAAATTGCTATCTTCTTAATTTTTAAAAAAAGTCTTTAAGTCTTTAAAGTATACCTTGCATGCATGTCCTCTTTCCTAATTATTGGAGGCAGGAATCTTAAAATTAAGGGGAAAGGCTAGCTAAAGATGCATGCTTCTAAAACATTGGTTTTCTTAAAAAAATAAAATTCAGCATTAGTACTCTTTACATTTTTTGTCAGTGTCATTGAGAGAAGTTATTTTGGTTGAAAAGCTATTGTCTTTTCCTCCATTTCTTATCAGTGGACACTTTCTCTGAAGATAGAATCTGAGTCTTGTAGCATCAGTATATAAAATCAGAATGATTAATAGCTCAATTACTTAACATTAATTTTGACGCTTTTTGCCTTCAAGCACATACAGAGAGCACGTATCACGTGAATCAGAAGCACCTTCTGTGGGTTTAGAAAATGTTACGTATGTTCTTGCTATCTGTGTTACAGATGTGCATCAATTTTTAAAATGCCCCCTATGTAACTTATTTGTTTTATGCCATTTACAGCTTATTAGTAATTTTGCTATTTTCCGTTATCTAGCAAGCATTCAAACATAAATCTGGATAACTCTGAATTTCCTACATTCAGAACAGTCTGGGATTCCTGCTAGATGTAAAATACAATTTAAATCCAAACAAAAGACTTCAAAAGCAAGAAGGCATTTTCCTCACAGAAGTCATATGCTTTAAGGTAATCTGATGATGCTTTGGGGGCCTTTGGAGAGTTTGGAATTGCCAGGACTTATGTATAGAGTGAGAAACCTGAGTTCACACCTTGTATTTTGAGAAAGTGGAATGTGCATCACAGGGTGTTGTAACAGATTGGGCCAGCTCTTGGACTAAATAGCACAGACAATAGGGACTCTTGACAAGCAAATACGTAATAGTTAAGATCCATGGTGTCAAATCAAAATGAATTTTAGTAGCAGATAGTGAAGACTGTACTGACGCAGCAGTTAGATTTTGCTTTCTGTGCTAGGACACAGGCAGGTTGTACAGTTCTGCTCCTCACAGGACACATGCAATTTTCTCTGGTTCTTTCTTCAATTTCAATCTTGGAAAGAATGAATTTTTTAAAACCACCAGCATTCCTTGAAAATACCTATTTCAAATGGAAAATCAGTACTCCCATACATAACATGGAATGATCCTTAATGTTTTTTTACTGGAACTTACTGACATATACAGAAGGACAGTCCATTTTAAAATGTAGAGCAATGTTCTACAAGTCAAATCAAAGAACTGTATTTCATGTTGAGAATAACATGCATTTCCGTACTTGGAAAACTTCTGTGAATGTTTTATAATGTGGTAGGAGTTCATAAATAGAATTGCTGAGACAGATGCATCACTACATTGGCAAAGCTGAAAAATTTACATCATGAAATTGTGGGTAGCTTTTCCTTCATGTGGGATGGGAGACTGCAGAAGACTAGACCCAAAGTCCTGTATCTGTCAGTTTTCTATCAGTTAGATGATAGTATCTGATCCATACTTCACTGGCAAGCCTTCGCACTTGCTTTAGGAGCCCTTTTCTGTTTATCAGATTGGAAAAGTCCTGTCTGACCTCTCTGATCTGCCAGTCATCTATTAGAAATGTTCTGAGCCCTAAAGGTTATCTTAGATGGTTGAGCTCATGATACTGCTTAGAGTGACATTACGAGAAATCATGAAATTGCAAGCTCACGTAAAGCTCACCTAAATAACTGTTTCTGTCTGATTCCTTCCTGTAACTAGTTATAATTTTAGTCACTTGTGTGTGCCTACTATAATACTTTATTCCATTGCTTCATCTACCTTATTACATTCAGAGTCTCCTTCTGTACAGTGCACTGATGCTAAATTTGATTTATTGGACCCATTGATGTTTTCTATTAAGTGTTTTTTGATGAGCAAGTTTAGCCGCATTGATAAATGCAATTCAGAAAAAATGTGTGGCTTTTTATTCTGGTTTTGGGGTTTGTTTTTGTTTTGTTTTTTGTTGTTAACGAGACTTAATTATGCCTTAATGTTACTGCATTGGTACACAAGCATGTGCCACTGCTATCCTGAGCATAGTAAGAGACATCTAGAAAGTATGAAACCGTATGAGAGGCAGGAAGGGGGGCAGTGTTGTTCACTTGAGAAATCTTTCAGCCCTGCATTCCAAACCCGAGACTGAAAAAAAATCAATATTTGTATGAGTATTATTGTCAGGCTGAAAAGGCCAAACCTTCTTTCACTCTTCTTCGGGATAATGAGTTGTAAGGATTCTTCACAAATGCACATCCATGAGCAGTTCTTTTTCAAGTATTTAATGATTTATTGCTGAATTTGTCTGCCCTGAAGAGATCTGCAGATGGCAGTCACCACTTTTATACTTTTGAGCATTTCTTCTTCATTTTGAGTGAGATAGTAAGTTGAGTAAGAGAGTGAAAGAATTTTCAACTTGATGAGCCTTAAAGCAAGTATATTGTGCGCCTAATGGTCATGTTTCTCTGTAGGTCTTAATGGAGGGTTTTTTTTTAACCCAGACATCTTTGGATAAATACTAGGGATCTTAAAATCAGGTTTTGAGAGGCCAGTATTTTGAGCAGGTAAGGTAACAAGACTCTGTAAGCTTCATTTCTTCAGGCCCTTCTTTGCCGAGTTTTAGTGACAAAAAGGAGTGAGCTTACCCTAGGATTTTAAGAGCACATATTTCTAATAGAACTTGGCAGTTCAAGGGCTAAAGAAGCATTTTAATCTTTTGTGCCCACCCAGTCTCCATACAAATGTAAATATGTCTGTCTTTAACAATTTGCCAAGAAATGTGGTTTTAATTTGTTAGCAGCCGTCCCACTCCCTGCAGCTCTTTCAGAGTCAAGTCACAAGTCTGGCGGTGCTTTGACGTTTTTCTCTGTCATGGTGTCATTGTTTATGTGATGTCTGCTTCTGCTGTCCTCCTTTTTATGCCTGGAATATTTTTCTTTAATTATTTCACTGCCTAAAAGGAATTTGGGATTACTAGACAGGATGAGAGCAGATTAGCTTTTTTTCTTTCTTTAACAAGTCCTGAAGTTCCCATAGGAAATAAATAGTATTCCCAAAACAGACAGTGTTTTTTATTTTTTTTTAATTAACTAAAATTATTAAGTCTAATAAAGAAAATAAAGGAAGTATCACCAATAATGGCTGAGTGTCTTAGTAGTATATGGAGTGCCCATTGTTGTTATTTATGACTCTCTCTGCCTTCTATTGTGGACTTATTCCAGCCTTAGGGAGTTTACATCACTCCTAATAGCAAAAGGCTCTCTGGTTCCCACAGAGTCTTTCAAAGACTGACTCATATGCCTTATGTTAATTGTTCAGCTCTCAAAATACAGCACTTACAGGGTGTGGTTCCAAGGGGAAAATCTACTGTACTTAGAGGGCATGTTCAGAAGTGTTTCACATATAAATCATTCTGATTTTTAATTTTTTTAATGCCTTAACCCTTTTCTGTCACTGCTTTATGTGATAACTTATTTGAAAACAAAATAAAAGGTTGACAATGGCATAGTGAGGGAATGTGTTAGTCCTTCAACTCTGGACCATTGACTCTAGTCTGACTCAAGTCACAAGTGACATGGCTTCATCATCTTTGCCTCTCTCCAGGGCCTGCTCTTCACACCGTGGCGTGATGATACGCTCCAAGCAATGAACATGCGCTGTTCATAATCAGATGCAAGCTAGAACTGAGGCTTATTGCTTATCTGCAGTACTGATTACGCGTGGGCAGAAACTGTCCCCAGTCCTCCTGGGGGTTTTGTACAAAGTGGTACTTTCCACGCGTTGCTCACCACATCTACAAGGATTGCCGTAGCGAACTGGTGATCCTGTCACGGGCTGCTGTGTCAAGGACTGAAGAAGGTTTAATAGAATTAGCCTTACCAGTTACCATAAAGCTGAAATTCAAATGCTTATGCTCCTGTTCTCTGGCTAAGTAAGAGTGCTCTCCGGCTGCTTTGATGCAGCATGATTGTGCAAGATCCCCAGCCTGAGTTGTGTTAGTGTTACTGGAAATCAGAACAGTTTCTACAGACTTTACAGTTAAGAGTACATGTCTTCTCCTAAAATTAGCAAAGCTCTTGAATATCTTAATAATATTCCCTTCTTTAATAGCTTACAAAATATGAAAATGTATTTAGTCAAATTAGGGGAGTCCATACCTCTAACAAGAATAGAAGGAGCAATTAATCCCTCAGATTAAACTAGTTAGGCTTGATTTCTGAGGTTGAAATCACATTGCATGTATGTCTCGTGTCTTCTGCCTGCTGTAAACACACGTGTTGCACCATTAGTGGACAGAACTTCATGCATCTAGCAATACACACAAACACATTTGTGTAATTTGCCTCCGAAAGGAGGGCTCCACACAGCTATAGTTTTGTAAACTGTCAGAATGGCTTTCTTTCTCTGCCTGACTACCCTCTTTCTGCTTACCAAATAGGAAGTTGTTTTCACTGGTTTATTCTTCTGGAAAGAGTGGTGAGGTTTACCCCTTCTCCATTAAAATAGGAATAAGAATTAAAATGGGCAGGACTTAATCCCCTGTAGGTGACAGGTTCCTGAGTGGTGTTCCGGGCAGCGGTCATGTACACGCTTTGGTCTTGCTCCTCCACAGTCCCTCTCTACTTTCTTCAGTTCTTTCATACCACCCAGCTCCAGTGTGCTGGCTTCATAGTGAGGAGCAAGAAACTGTATGAATAAGCAGTCCCTGCGTTTGAGCCATGATCAGAAGTTGCATCATGCAGGCTGATGAAGAAAAATGCTACCAAACAAAAGGAGATGCACAAAGCCTCTTCTCTTCTTGACTTTGCCACGTTTATTTCTCTCCTTTCCGTAGCCTCAGAGATAATACTTTTTTGAAGTATGTGGTAGTTAATAGTGAAGTCAGTAAATGGCTCTTCTCTCATTGAGATTGTTTCCTTGTGAAAGGAAATGCTCACAGCTTGAAGAAAAAGAGCATTTTCCTTCCCTCCCTCTCGCCCCAATCTCGTATTATATAAAACCATGGTGCTGCTGTTAGCTGAGACCAGAAAGAATTCCCTTGTTGTCCTGTGGTAGCCAACTTCTACAAGCTGCGAGCGTTTGAATGTTAGTATTAAAAGTTTTAACCCTTGCCTTCTTATATGAGCAAATAACGCTCTGTATATTTTTTTGTAAGTATGGAAAATTATGGGAATTCTTCTGAGAATAAGTGTATAGACCACTGCGCCAGTCAGTCTCTTCAGAAAAAAACCTGACAAACATGCTCCTGTCTGCAAGAGAGATTCCTGGCATTTGTCACAGTTTGAGCCACAAAGATGTCAAATATTTGCCAACAGTTTCCTCAGACGGTTTGGAAAGCTACATCCTTTACATTGCAGTCTTGTTTGTTTGCGGTATATTTTAGCATATGAAATATGTTCGTTGGGAGGCTGAAAGGGGAGGGAACTGACTAGACTACCAAATATTAAAAGATTAAAAATAATTCTGTTTCTCTTAGACTGCTCAGATCAAAATAATAAAGAACATCTGTAAGTCTTAGTATTAGAAATGGAGTCTTATGTTGAATAATAGCTTGATGTTTTAAACCTGTATTTTCTTTTGGAGCAGAAAGAAGAACTTTCCAATGGGATGTCTGAATATTTTACGGAGTCTGCTGAGAACAAGAAGCTTAAGATTAGTCTGAATGAGCAGACAAAGCACGACATCTTGAAAGAAATGTATGTAACTATTCTTTCTAATGTGTTAAATTTATAATCTGGTAAAATTTTGGTAAATAGAATCTAGCCCACGTAATAAAATTTCAAATAATATAAACTTCTTTATGAAAGATTATTTTAAATTACTAAGAAACTACTCAGTGTAGCGTAGTTTATTTACTCTAGTGTGGATAAGCACATAAAATGTTCATCATTGTTTTGAACGGCATGAAAAAACCTATTACGATTCACATCTTGCATAGCACTAGGCAGAATAAAAACAGGGTGTTTTTTCCTTGAATGAAGCTCTGAGCCAAAATAAATGTGATGTTAGAATCTGGTGAAAAACACCAGGTTTTGTTCATTTTGAGAGTCTGCAGTGTACCACTGTGTCAGTCTGGATCTTTGGTCACAATTAAAGTGTGTCCCTCATGTAGTGGATGGAGAGGGTTAGTTGGTCAGCTGAATGTTTTACTGATCCTCTGCTGTACTAGGATGCCATTCTTACTTGTGCAAGCTGCCAGTAGCCCCAAATCAACTGTGGAATCAGGGATTTGCTGTGAGCCCTGGCAACTTTTCTTTTTACCTGTGTTGCCTCATCTGTATTGTCTTTAGAAATGAGATTAGATTTGGAGGTATGCTGCCTCTACCTGTTTTGAAGGAGACCCCTTTCTGAAGAGTTAGATACGCTGACCTGGGAACTGCTTGGCATCAGCAGAGCAGCAGTTTCAGCATGGGACAGTCTAAAGCAGTATCTTCAGACTCAAAGTCTTACATGGGCAGCTACAATACTTGTGGATAAAGTTCATTTTACAGCTTGTGTGAAATCTAAATTTCTAGGTAACACACTGCTGAGGAGCGTTTATGTACTGACCCTCCATCATGTCCCCTGTGATTCCTATTCCTTTAGAATATCATCTACTTGCATTACCTAAGTCCTTCCCAGATGAATGGGCTTGATATTAGATGAGTAGTGGTTAACTTTAAAGTAATGCTTTGAAATGTCCTGGGAAAAATTCCAGAGGAACATTCTAAAATAGAGATTAGAAACTCTCACACAGACACACACACACTGCCTCTCCGTGCCTGCCCCCCTCTCTTCTTTAGATATACATTATGCATGTGAATATATGGGAATGGTTTGAAATCATTAAGGCACTTATGGAATACTATTTTATCTAGGCTGTTTGGGAAGGAATTCAATGTACTTATGCAGTGTTGACCTTTAACATCTGTAATGAATCCAATTCTGCGTCTTGGAATAGAATGAGAACTCCTTAATGGCTTAGTCATTAATAAATAGGGTTCCCCTAGTGCACTGGAAAATCAGATGGATAGCACTTGATATTACCCACACTAGACAAACATTACTGCTTGTCAACATGATATACAGGGCTTTTTTCTACATTCAGAAAGAGGGTTGCCCTAGTGGTGTTTCAGAGTTTATAAGAAGGGAGGATTGAGGCAGTGAAGATTCTTTTTTTAATTTAAAAACAAAATTATTTTTTATTGCAGTGTGAAAAGGACAAAACCAAGGAAATGTAGCACAAGCAAACCTCAAATCAGCAAGGACTCCAAGAAAGTGTGTCTTGGCTCAGTGGACTCGCAGACAGGGAAGAGAAAGAACGACTGTCAGACTTCTCTCAGTCCTCAATCTGAAGTGAAATGTAGGAGTATGGGACAGCTAAAGGACTGCATAACTACAGCTGAGAGCAGCTTGGAGCTTCCTGTTTTAGAGCTCGAAAATCATGTTAATCGGAGACAGCCAGATGATGTTAGCAGCCAGCAAAAACCTCACTCTGTGGAGAGGTTGAAGTCGAGTCTTCTAAGCGAGAACCCCCCTTGTAGGTATGAGTCAGCACTGCTAGGTCCAAAACAAAGTCAAAAAGTGACCAAAACACAGGCTCAACAAAAGAACTGTGGTTCAGAAGAAAACTTTTGGGAAAAAGTGTCCTCTGAAGGGGCTTCTTTAATTCCTAGCAATACAGAAATGACTAAATGCAATGATGATTGTTTAGGTCCATTCCTGGAGGAGAAGACCCCACTTAATTCGAGATTGTTTTCTAAACAAGACATGACAAAGAGTACCACATCTGATGAGGAGTCACTAACTTTGGGAAAAAACCTCTCCCGACCCCTTTCTGTGAGGAACAATATTGTACAGACAAACAAAACTGAGCCAAGCACAACCATAGAAGAATTGCCTGTGATGCCATCATCTTGTTTAGAACTGCAGCCTGAGTCTTCAGAGAAGCTTGCCCAAAAAAGAAAAAAAGAAGTTGAAAATGGTCTCAGGAAGTTAAAACTGCGAAGGCTTAAGAAGTCATAGAGTCTGAAATATTACCTTGATGGCATGGGTGGACAGCCAAATTTGTGTTTGGAAAGTTTATGCAAAAAGTAGGCAGCAATTCAAAATATTGAATAATAATAAAAACACAAAGTCAAAATTAGATAAAACTTTTTAAGGAAATTCAGTCAACTAGAGTATCTTAGTCATTTAGAACTGTAATGAAGGTAATTCTGTCAAGTCTTTTGGAATTAGTCATAAATACTGTACGAACCAGTGTAATATTTATAGAAAGAAAAATTTCTTATAAAATAATATTTACTAAGCAAACTTTTAGATCTATCTATGTTTTAGTACCACTAAAACGTCATATCAGCTGATGACAGCAAAAGTTAAAACTGCTTTCATGATCTGTTAGCAGCTGCAGTTATTCAGTGTTTGGCTTGTTTCTGAACCCGTAGTTTATTTTAGTAAAAATTAATCCTTTCTTTCTCTGTGTTAGGAAGTTCATGGTTTATTCATATGATCGTTACAACAGTAAGGCAAACTGAGGTTATTTCAAATAAATCTTTAACCAGGATTTACTGTTGCTGATAATTTGAGGCCCACCTTTTCAGTGAGGTTTCGAAATAACTATAGTTTGTGCTTGTGCAGTTTTGATGCACAACAAAATGAACAATATGCAGTATAAACAATATGAACCTGTAACAACTAAACAGAGTTGTCGGCACAAGTGATCATGCCATTCGGTCCTTGGAAAAAAGATTAGTTTTATATCTATGTAGTCACCTGGATGTGCAATATTGCTGTTGGGAAAAGTTCATCATGGTGCATTCATGTTTCAAAATCAGGCCTTTTAGACTGCAATGACTGTTTGTCTGGTGTTAGCGATATCCAAGTTATTACTTATTTTAAGATAGAAATAATATTTAATTGTACAGTGCTTTTTAATACTGCTTTTGTAACTTGTATACTAATGTGCTAAGGAAATGTAACTTTTTATTTTATGCTTATCTTTTTAAAATGTTTAAAATAAAATTATAAGCCATTTTCTTTCATCACTCTCTCAAAAACATCTTACATGAAGCAATTTTGCAAAATCTACTGATATACACTTATCAGAGTGGATATCCTCTTTTAGGTTAAGAAGAAGATTCTCATCCGTAAGCATTAGGTTGGTAGTGTAATGCAGGTCCTTATGAGAGTTAGCAGCTCAGCAGTTGACAGCAAGACACTGCCAATGGAGCAGCATCTTTCTGCTATAAACATCTTCTGTTTTTGCGATAAATCAAAAAGATTCTGCATGCCTGCTATAAGCCGTTTTCTCTTTTTTCTTTCAGCCTGTTTGTGTGATGTTTCTCACGGTGCTTTGCAGTAGTTAATGCTTACCAATCTTCAGGCTCTGCAAAAACGTCTTTCCTAATAACAAGCAAAACCGAGGCTGCAGATGAACCTGGGTATGGAGGAAGAATAGCCTGAGGTGTGTTTACTGTTGTCTTTTGTATGGGCACGAGATACTGGGCCAGGAAGGGAGTAAAAAGCACCTTTTTGATGGACTTAGGAATAAGGGCATTTAATTAAGTATTTATCAGTTTATATTAACGTTTTAGCATGTATTTTCTGGATGGGTTATGCTTGCTGTTCCAAACTGGCAATCACACTGATTGTATGTGTGAAAATTGGGGATGGTCTTGAGCAAGTATGCCCCAAACTATTACTGCTAACAGTTTGGGATTCTCAAGCTTTCCTTCTTGCCTCTCTCCTCTCCAGATCCATTTAACTTGAGTATTAGAAACCAGAGTTTGTATCATCACATGATGTTATTATATATAGTTCAACCTTATAATTACAATTTAGTTTTAATCTGAACTGAATAACATACCTGCATGCACCTTACAAATGAATGTCATACATTCATAGGGGACTGAGGTAGGTTAAATCATTGTCTACGTAGCTAAGAACACTTGATTTTTCCTTTAGGATATTTTGTTATGTTGCTTACAATGCTGTTTCCCATAGCCTTGCTGATAGCATGGGAACATCCTCTTTTTAAAATGGTGATCTTGTAACAGTGAGAAATGTAGGGCTAGATTGATAAAGCTGTTAGAGCCTAGAGAGTCAGATCAAATACAAGTAGGCTTTCTCAAAAGCTCGTAGTTGTGTCATTCTTGCTGTAATTACTGATGCTTTAGGTTCCTTGGCTCTTTGTAGCCATGTATTTAGAACTCAGTTACTTTAAAAAGTTGTCTCCTGGATCCTCTCAGAAGGGCAGTTATTCAGGGAAAAAGCTTTGAATTCATGGTCATTTCTGGATTTTAGATGGTGTCACTGCTCAAAACTGTTCTTTCTTTTGTCTGTGCAGTAGGACTACTGTAAAAGTTTCCCTTTTGCAAACCTTTTGGGTGTTTTACATGACACTGTGACATCCAGGCTCTATGGTTACCATATGCCTCTGTTATCTCTGTACTTTAAGCCCAAGATTGTCTTCTCGGTCTTTGCATTTTTCTTTATCTACAACCCACCTGCACCCAGATCACTGGGAGAGGTGTGCTCTGACATGCTCTTGAACCACAAACTTGATTTCCTAAATCAAGTTTAGGGGAACAAAAAAAGGAGGCTGGAAACTGAGCTAGAGTAAAATTAGCAATTTGCAAACCTTGGCGTTCTGTTACCAATTTGCTTCAGAGCAGCATTAGCATACCTTTCTGTTAAGAGTAATAAATATTTAAGACTCTGTTCTGTTCTGAAACTGCCGTTGAAGCACAGAAAATAAGTCTTTGGTTCATTTTTTTTTCATGTGGATTTGTTTGTTGTATTGGTTTGGGTTTTTTATTTTCAGAGCTTCTTTGAACTTCTCTGAAATATGTGTAGATCTGAGGCTGGCTAAAGCCTGCAATGCAGAGTTTACATTGAAAAATACGTATTTGTCTTAAAGAGGAACAACTGTCTGTTCTGAAACAGGCAGCTTTGGTGGGTTTTTTGGTGCTTTTTTTTTTTTTTAAATGAATCATCTGGTTGATTTGGTCTGTGCTGTTTACTGATAGTGAAACAGTCCCTTCCTAGCCAAACACTTTCTAATGTGTGCAGACTATCGTTTTCATTATTCTTTACATCAAAGTACTTAAAAAATATTTGTTTAGTTAACTTCTGTGTTTAAACACACATCAAAAGCTAGACCAGCCTTTTATATGTTTATTTATAAAGAGGAAGCGGGCTGATGTCAAATCTCCCTTGCCCGGTGTTGATGGGTAGGAAGGTTTTAACTATGGCAAGAGTTATTTTGAGTAATAAGCTGTGTGCCAGCTCTGATATTATCTGTCAGGTTGCAGTTGGGCATAGCGGGGCCCAGAGCAGATGTCAGCATGTTGTTACAATGACAAAGCCGCATTTCTGCGTTACTCTTGGCTTCAATAATTTGAAGAGCACCTCTTTCTAACAAAAAAGGAAAGTTTTAAGAACCACAACGTCCCTTGCAGCAGAAAGTTTTTCCCAAGTGAGGTGTTAAGTAGCCATCTGAAGGCGTTTATTTTGTCAGTGTGAACTGCCTTCCCTCTCGCCCCTCTGCATGTGGGTCGCATGCCTGAGTTGTAACTGACATTTTTATATCATCGTCTCATTGGCTTTTGACTGAAAAAAATGGTTTATTTTTGAGGAAAAAGAGGGAGGAAATATTTTTTTTTGTTGTTTGCAATTTGAACAAGAAAGATGTAAAATGTAGTTGGACTATCCCAGATTGCATGTCGTGAGCTGTTACCTCCTGGCCCGTATCAGTATCTGATAGAAGGGTTCACGCTGTATTAAAACACCCTAATGCAGGCTTGAGCAAACAGTTAAGAGTATCAAGAGTCTTTTAGCCAGCAGTGGGAAGTGTGGGTTGGCCTCAGAAATTAGCTTTAATAAAAGGCACTCCTCACTTCTTCGCTTTCTGCTTTTTTCTTCTCTAATAAGCATTAAGTAGCATCCCAAGCCCTATGTGAACAAGACGATGTGGGATGGGGGAACAGCAGCACACGGAGCCTTTCATCAAAGGGATATCAAAGCGTTCTGCAGCTGAACCTGGGAGGAATATGCATATGCTTATTTTGACAGTTGGGGCAGCGCTGAGGGTAAGCAATTTCTTCAAGGTAAAGCAAGCTGGTTAAGGAACTCCCACTGCAAATTCTTTCATCAACTCGTTCAAGTATTTCTGAACACGGTTCTCGTTCACTCTTTTTTTCCAGATACTTTAAATGGAACCTTGTAGTGTGTGACATTTTCAGATGTGGACTGTTTGTTTGTTTGGTGTTGGCTTATGCTGAGAAATCATAAGAGAGTTGTGAAAATGATGTAGTGTCACAGGGCATTTCAGCCGTAACCTGGAAATCGTCCAGGGAATTAACCTCCACCACCCTACCTCATTTGCTATCCGTTTCAATTATTTCAGAGCTGGGAATTCGTTCCTGTGAGAGCTGACCGTGCACCTTTTTTGAATGAGAATTTCACTGATTTGCTCCTGTTCTGTCAAAGTTAGGTCCTTTAGTGTAGATGAGACAGAGTAACCCAGTAGAAGGAATTGGTAATCTACTCCATAACTGCTTTATTTGATGCCATAATAATTATCTTTTTGATTTATGCATCAGATCTTTAAAGAAAAGTGTCTTGAGCTATAATTCTAGAGATGGGCATGCACCTTTTTAATATTAATATGATCTCATAGTGCTAGAATGAAAAGAATAGAGATGTATTTCTCCACCCTGTAGAGAAACTGGTTGAAACAATTTGCACATCACAGGGAAGGCGCTCACTGGAAGATCTGGGCTGGAGCTCCGGTCTGACGCCCTGTCTGATACCACCCGGCTCCAGTGCTGCCCAGTGCTAGGTAAGCCCTCTGCTGGACCTCCGGCCGGTGGCCAACAGACCATTCAGAACCTTCACCACTTTCCTCCTCACCCCCAGAAATTTGGATTCATCGTTGCACAGCTGTTTTGCTCCTTTTTCCTCTCTTTTTGGAACAATAGCTAACCTTTAAATGCAAACTCTGTGTGCACTGGTGTCAATACTGAAAAGCGGAAGTTGACAAATTCTTCAATATTCTTTAATATTTTTGCTCTGTTTAGAAAGGGGAGGGGGAGCTTGCGCAATCGCTTCCATCTTCTGGGGAGAAAAAGGCTGAATTTGGTACTTCCCCTGTCAGAACTTCTCATCTTTGCATACACTAATACATTAAGCCTCTGCCTTGTGACTCGCTGCGGAGGGACTGTGGGTCCGGAGGGCTGAGGAGGCAGGGCTGCCTTCAGCTGCCGGGGGGAGCGCCCGCACTGGGGCTGGCCCAGGGGCGGCTGAACTGGGCAGTCTTTTAGGAGCAACAGGGAGCCCAACCTCCTACATTTTGTAGCTTGGCAGAGAGCTGATTAATAACATTAACTCTTGCTGTGCCGGTGCGTCAGCTGGTGTAAGAACAAGTGCTGCTCCTGTGGAAAGGAACGCAGCTTCATCAGCGCCATTGCTTGAAGATGCCAGTCTCCTGTTTGGGCCCTGAACTGGTTGATGTTACTCACTTGCTGGGCTGCAGACGTACAAGTGCGAGCTGACTGTCACTTGCTCCTACCAGCAATGCAGAAATAGCTGTTCCCAAGGCCATCCTTCCCCAGTGACATGAATATATTGGCGTTAAGGCTGATGTAAGGTGCACCATCAGCATCTTTCTGCTGGTTACCTCTCCAGAAGATGGGCCCTTTCCATGCGGAGGTGCGGCAGCTTTGATGTGGCTGCGTTCAGCTCGAGCTGAACCAAACCCAGATTCGACAGGTTCCATTAGCTGTGGGTAGAGCAAAGCTGAGGGCGCTAAGGGGAGAATGTTTTTTTTTAATTTTATTTTATTTTAAAGCCTCTGTGTTTAAATGGCAGCTCAGGAAGCACACATCTTTCAGTTCTTAGATGAATAAGGATCCAAAGAACAAACACACAGTAGCAGCGGGAAACTTCTCCTGACTAAACAGAATGTATCTTCCCAGAGTAGTAAGCTGTGAACTGCCAAAGTATAATTTCCACAAAAATAAATGTGCCTTGGTAGTCTAATGGGAAAGCCTTAAACTTCATGTTTCTATTTATTTTCATGAAAATGGAAAACACTCCATATAGCAACCCCCATCTTGGTGGTGGTTCTGGGCTTTGGAAGACTGTTTCTCTGTTAAGTTCACCCATGTAAATTTTGAAGCCACCACTGAGATACAAGAATATAATTTCAAAAGATAATTATAGCAATTTCTCAGAATTCTCTTTCCTTCTTCCTGTACATCTTGCATGGCTCTAATTTTATAATACTATGAGATAGCGATGAAATGAGCTACATGGGAAAAATAGGTTGTGCATGAGGAAACTGCAGTAATGAAACCGCTGCGTGGTCAGTGCAGTGCTTTGCAGTGCTGGAAAGAAAGGGACACTGTGCTCAAGGCTTTGACAGGTTTTGAAGCTTAAGAAACCCTGGTTTGGCTCTGCCCTGAGTCTTCAGAGATCAAAACAGCTTTGTCACTATATTAAATGATTAACTCTGTAAATAGAATTTGCCTCAGTAGATTTTGAAGTCACCTGTCCAATACATGTTCCCAGGAACTAGCAAAAGCCCTACTTTTATTTCTCTTTTGCTTAATGGAAGGCAGACTCAGATTTATTCCTAAAAATCCAGGTATAAATGTTTCAGTCAGTGGTTTCTGCATCATTGAATTTGAGACCTATGTGACCAGCAGACTTCAGGAAGATGGTAAATTCAACATTAAGAGTACAGAAAAGCATTCACTTAATAGCCTCACTTTGTGCTTCTGAGGCAGGTGGAAGATTCTATTATCTTTAAGTGGCTTTTCTAGACACAACGTGTTTGCTTTATTGCAGATTGTAGAAGTCAAGGAACAAAGGGAAATAAATGCTCCTGGGATTTGTTTGATGAGGAATTACTGAAGTGGTCAGCTAAAGCTAATCTTGTCTTCCCCTTCAGCAGGCAGTAAACTGATGATTCTCCAGTACTTAAGTTATGTGGCGTGTGAATGTGAAGAGTAAGAGCAGTCCTTTCACCACGGTGCAGCGCAAGTTAGAAATCGCTTTTAAAGTCAGCTTGAAATAAGAAGTAACACTAAATAGATTTTGCCAGGTTTTTTTTTTTTTTTGACAGCTGTAAAAAAGGTACAGAACAGAGTATGTCTCGCTATCAGATTTTTTACGTGTTCATTATATTCATAGCGCAGCAATCTTTATATAAAGTATCTGTATTTACTACAAACAAAATACAGATGAAGAGGCCTAACCTTGCGGTGGGTTGGTTTGAGCTGAAATACAAGAAGCAGCCTGAAGCTATTTTTATAATATTTTTCAATTCCATTTGTTACACACTGTTAATTGTTCCTTCAGATTTGTACTAGCACCTTACCAAAACGAATTTGCAGCTTCATCACAAAAGTGTGCTAAAGTAAGACTCCAGATAGCTAAACCATATGTCAGACAGTGACCCCTCCTAGGTAGGAGGGGCTGCAGGAGTTAAGCATTGAAAGCTGTTGTGTTGAATATTTCAAGAGTTTATTTTATGCTTTACAAAGCACTTTTTGCCCATTAGAAATCAGTATAATCTATGGATCCTTTCCCATCCAGGTCAGCAGTTTCTATCTTGCCTAGCTACTTAGATTTGGTTACTACCTGGTGGTAGCTTATTGGCCCATGCAAAGTAAACTCATTGCACAATTCCAGTCGCCGCATCATCCTCCTCCTCCTCCTCTTAGAAGTACAGGGAGGTATGTTAGCCAAAAGTCACTGGGAACAAGGGACATGCTGCTTTCAAACCCTTTCACTTTTGATTCAGAGCCAGAGGGGAACGTATCAGCATCTAACAAAAAACTGACTCCACTGAAATCAGTGGCAGGTCTTGGAAACGTAAACCAGCACCTGCCACTGGTTTTGCACAGCTACCTAACTGGGAGTGCCTCCAAGCTCAATAATCTCCACGCTCTTTCATGTTTTCATACAAAAAATTTAATAAATATTACTTTTCAAGATTTATTGCCAGGAACAACACATCAAAGATGCATTTTCATATAACACTAATATCACAATACAAGGTATCTTCATGATCTCAATGGTTAACCACCGAGATTACTATGTTTATAAGCCTTTTGATCTTAAACGTCGTAATAGCACTTTGATTTCCTCACTTGTTAAGGCGGGCAGTGTAATCTATGGCAAACCTACACAGTGATCTTACTGGACATTCTACTGTTCAAGTATTCAACAACTAGCTTATTAGAATACTCCCTAAATGCAGTAGATTACAAAAAAAAGTCAAATCTACAAGTGGTTCAGTATTACATATTCATGGTGAAAAAAAAATAATCAGAATTTACAAAATAAGATTGCTGTGTTTCCAACTTCACACGCTAATTTGATATTTTAATTACATGCAACCACTCACATTTCATCTACATAAAGTAATAGCTCAGTTTTGTTCCCTTAAACTGCTTCTTAGCAGATTATCTGCCTGTCACTCGTTTTTCAAGTCTAAAGCAGCAAAAAATTTTCTAGTCTAATTATCTAAACTGCCTCAGTCAGTACTTACAAATAGTCTTAAAGTGATACTATGGAAGGTGTTTCAAACGTTTGACATTGTACAAAAACCAGCATCAAGGCATGAAAGCCCATCCTATTAAAAATAAACTATTTTAGAACACCTTAGTTTTGGCATATAGGCAACATGTAACAAGAAAATAAATTCAAAATAGAGAAGCCACAAGCTTACAATGCTATCAAAAACCTTCAACTCTAAACACGTACATATAAATAAAAAGGAATGATATCTTAAGGCTCTTGATTATTAAGTTAATAAATCAAATATACACAGTGATTAATAAAAAAGAATTATTTACATATCTATACAAACTTCTATTTTTGACACATTTTCCTCTTTAAATTCTTCATTTACCAGCAACTGCTGACAAGTTTCCCCCCCGCCCCCAACAAAAATACAATAAAAAAATAAATAATAAACTTATTTTTGATAGTTGCTGTGGTTCCGAGCTGCAAAGGCACTTTCAAATACAGAACTAGTTGTACGTCACCATAAAACCAATATACAAAAAACTCAAATTCAATAAATATAAATAAAATGTATTATTCTAAAGAAACTGTATAAATGGGGACATCTGGCAGAAAAAAAAAAAAAATTAACACTAAGGAAGAGTAATAAGGCTATGTAATACCTTACGAAACGTTTCTGTGATGTATCAGCTACAGCTGAATTTACGTGAGGGCACTTTTGACTAGTTTTGCATAGATGTGAAATGCAGCACTTGGTATTCCAGCCAACCACAGCAACTATCATTGCCAGTGTAAGCCAGCTTGTCAAAACTTAAATTAACACAGGGATTCTAAGTAAATAATAGCCTTAGACTCAAATATTACACAACAGTTTAAGAACTACAAGCTCTTGAGTGCCTTTATAATGATATTTAAAGGCCCTGCATGGCAGCACCCCACTGTCTGCTATACAATGTACTCCATTCGATTTAGGCTTTGTGCACTTTCCAAGTCTCTGTTGTCTTGTTTATTTGTCCAGTTCGGGTGTTTTGTAGGTGTGCTGTTGGGGGGCTTTTCATCTCTGTCTACCAAAGTGTACGCTGGCTGCTTGGCAAATCGGGCCTTCTGCTGGTGTTTGTCCATGTCATCTTCCTCCACCTCTGAATTGTGTGTCCTTATTTTGGCGATTTTAGAGTTTTTGTTTTCGTAGTCTTTGATCGGGACAGTATTTGCTCCGTGTTTCTCAATGGGGTTTTTTATCTGGTTCAGCTGCTCCCTTACGTTGTTGGTAGTGTTGTCGTCGGACGCCGTGTGAGTATGGCTGCTCTGCTTTCTGCGCTTTCGAATGCACCAGTAAAAAACAGTTACCAGGCAACAGATCCAGGCCACTGTTAGGACCGAGCTCAGTAACGGCACCAGGAAATCTGGAAGAGATACGAGACCAGTTAACCCTGCTGCAGAGCAAGCCTTCCAGTCAAGGCTTCCTATGGAGAAAAGAAATCTCGGTTCTTAATACTTATTTTTTCACTGGGGTCCAGACAGTAACATAAGCATAATCTTTCAGAATACAGGGTGTTGAAAGTGAGTTCAGGACTCAGGAGTGCTGCCTGACAGCCCTCACAGAAAATGCCTTCCTCACGTGCACAGAGCAAGTCACACATCATTCCCCTGCCTGGCCACGGCTCCCAGGGGACATCTCCCACCCGAAGGCAGCTGCCTCCATACCCACTGCTGTCGTTTCTCTCTCCACTGGCAGCTGTGGGTGAGGTACCAGCGCACACCTGGCTGTATGTGCCAAGCTAATAACGGAGACTTCTGGCCTTAACATTGAATTCATCCCATTTGGACAGTGGCACCACCAGGTAAATACATGGGAGCTCTCGGAGCCAGGCAGCATGACTTCACTTAGCTTTCTTCTTCCTTATTTCTCCATGAAGAGGGCTGAAGAGTAGCAGCCCTTTTAACAGAACAACGGTTTACAGCATTTTCAAAACTTTTTTTTTTTAAAAGTAGTAAGTTCCTGGTGCAAAGACCCCTTATTGTTTCCAGTTAACAGGGCCAAAAGGCAGAGATTGTCAGACTTGCTACAAATGCCAGAAGTGAGAAAAGCTTTGCCTCCTTTGAAAAGCTGCTGTAGTGCCGGCGAGCGTACGGGTGTTTAGAGCCAAGGAAAAGCTTACCTGTTTTGTTTTTAACTGGTCGCCGTTGTACTCTGACTTCCGCGACTGCGGCAATTAGCGTGTTGTTACCATCACGCTTACTGACGAGGTCAATAATCTTATCTGTGATGTCTTTGATTGGGTTTTCATCTTCCCCTATATCTTCTGCAGACTACAGAAGAAGTCATACAATTAATGCCAAGTGCCAGATCAGATGCATGGGTAATCTGCTATTTATAAGCTTTCACAATCAGTTAAGGCTCTCAGCACTTTCAGTACTTAAAAAAAACAATACAGAAACAAGGAAAAAGCCCAGCTATGGGCAGAAACTAATGTGGAATTTCTGTCCCCATTTTTAAAAAGACAACAAAAAACTCCAAACAAGCCCCAAAGCAGTGCTCAAGAGAGTATAACAGAAAAATGTTTTACTACCCTGTTACAGTTGCTACCAGATGGTAGCCTTCAGGTATGCACGTGTAACCAGGATTTCTTCCCTGTTCTTAAAGGGAGTCGAGATGGAAACTAAACCACAAGAAGTGCTGACAAAGCCAGGAATTATGATTTTTATGAAATCCACATGTTGTACACATATCCAAGCAATTAACTGCTAAGACATTTAAAAGTATTCCAGGAATACTTACAATAGCAACATGTATCTCATTATTTGCCAAGTGTGAAGGCTCACAGGTAATATAAATGGAATATTCAACAGAAACATTCTTCAGAATATTCAGATTCCTCAATTCACTGCAAATGTGCTCTGTAGTAAGACCCTGGAGGACACAAAAAAAGATGTTGGTCTTTTTTAAATATACACGCACACAAACACACAGATACAAGAATATTTTTTTTTTTTGCCCTGAAGTAAGAGTTCTCAAGGGAAGAGGAGGTGTTCTTCTCTGAACACAAAAGCATTTAGGGTAGAAGTCTGTATTAATCCTTCTATACCTTCTATTTTATTTGATAACGAATGAGGACCAGCTTTTACTGTACTTCTACCAGTCAAAAAAGTTGTCTCGTGCCGTGGGAAGTAAGCACGCGTGTGCCACAGCATAGAAAGCTGTCTTCTGCTACTTACCGGTGCCATCATTTCCTTATTAAAGGTAAAGGTGATGTTGGCACAGTTGTCTTGGTAGTAAGAATCAGAATTGCATTTGGTCCTAACAGGCTGCTGATTTGAAGGCCAGCATTCCCCCACTGCAGCACAGGGGTGAGTGAAACAGTGGTCGTCCTTAACGGGAACACAAGCGTGTCCGGCTGGGCACTCGTTATGACCCTTGGCATGCACCACACAAGGTCGAGGACCACACCAAACCTAGAAGAGAATAAATACCCATAAGTAACCACTGGTTACAGGAGAGAAGAGAGTATAACCCAAAGCAGAGCGCAGCTGTACCTTGGAACAGGTGACTTTTCCATTCAAACACTGACAGGTATTACAGTCATCATCCCACTTGGCCCCATCTGGCATTACTCGAGCACTGGTAATGCAGGGCCTTCCTGTAACTGCAGAGATTGAACAGAATTATCAACTTAAAATTGGAAAAAAGTAAAAAAAAAAAACACACCAAACCTTTTCCTACGCTCATCTAAACTTATCACAGTGAGTTTGCTTCTTCAATAAATATACTTGCTTTAAAACAACAACAAATAACACCCCCCAAGAAACACCCACACAACCGCAAACCTGTTAACATACAGATCTTGCTACAAGTATGATGACCAGCAATGGCATCTGGAATACCTTCTTGGCATCCTGGACCACTACGTCCTGGTGGGCAAATGCAGCGGTACCCATTAATTTCATCTACACATGTAGCTCCAAAGGCACAGGGTGAAGACTGACATTCGTTGATATCTATGATTGGGAAGGAGAGGAAATAAAAAAGAGTTACTCTACGGTATCCTTCTATTTTGTCAGAAAGAAAACCCCACATGAGAGATCTGCCTACTGGAGCTTTATGTTCATTTTCTAGTCTCTACTCAGGGATAGATTCTTATTAGCCACACCACTATAATCTTAGAGCAAGTTTCTTTGAAGTTTCTGCTGTGTGGCACTGAAAGATCAAAACCTGACCCCTATGGCTACTTAAGCTTTTCAAGGGCATTCTTTCTCACACAAACACACTTCCTCTCCTTTGACATAGTCCAGTTTTGTCCCCCTACTAGATTCTTCAACTGACGACAGTGTTAAACCCCTTTCCAGTTGTATTGCTACTATGAAACTTCTATTTCCATGGCTGTGATTAAAAAGAAAAAAAGGTGTTAGTGTCCTACCTGTAATTATTATTAAATTACAGGGAAGTGCATACATCACCTCAGGGCTTGTAGGTGGATTATTAATTGACAAGATTTCTGGCTGGCACGCTCTCATCTCAGACAGAGACCTATGCCACACTAATACACTCTAACTGGGAAGACTATCCTGAAGGGTATTTCGCCCACTCAGCTGAACCAAGAGGTTTCAGCTCCAGCTGAATGAACTTTAAGGTTTCTTTTCATTTTCATCGCAATTCCTGCCTTCCCCACATCTACTACAGACGTAGGTACAGATACAGAAGACACAGGACATCTATCATTAATCTGATCTACCACTTAACTATGACGATTGTCACGCAACAAGATTCAAGTGAGACGAAAGCCAAGGTAGAGTGTGCCACTGAAACACTTACTGATCCTGCAGTCAGGACCTGCGAAGCCTGGAGCACACTCACAGCGGTACCAGTTCTCTCCATCCACACAGGTGCCACTATTGTAACTATAAGCAAAAGTCATTATATACATTAAAGAAACTGCCACGGATAAGAAGAATCTAGAATTCTAAATCAAAAAAAAAAAAAGAAAAAGCAAAGGATGAAAGATAAACATGTTAAACTTACCAAGGGTGAGGACTGCAGTCATTTGTGTCTGCAAAGCCAAGACAGACAACATTAAATATGCAGACTTTGGCTAATACAACTCTTCTGTCAGTAAAGAACGATCAAAACTTCCCCTAGTGCCCAAGTGACACTTAGCTCAACTTTAACAAAAATATGCTGAAATTCTCTACTAAATTGATTCCAGGCTTCTACCACAAAATTTGTTAACTACATTGTGGAACACATGTACACAGGAAGAGATCCTTGTAAAGAATCTAACAAGGGAAAAAAAGAAAAAAGAAAAAAGTGGAAGCAGACAGAGCTGCTCGTAGAAGAAGAATGCGGGAGAAAACAAGACAACATCTGTCTCCACTTAGCTCATTTGCAACTTTCTCATGCCCAGGTCAAGGCTCTATCACATAAAGTCATTAAAAACAAAGATTCAGGTGATGCTAAAGCCCACATCAAACAAGCTTTCCCTTCTGGTTTCAATCTGGACTCCAAGGGCAACAGGATGAGCCAATGTTCTCATCATGCAACACTCTGGAAAAGTTCAAGCAAGAGATGACTTACTCTGAGTACACGTGGGTCCTTCCCAGCCCTCCTTGCAGACACAAGTAAAAGAATCCCCGCTGACTACGCAGGTACCACCGTTATGACAGGGGTTTGGCAGGCAGCTGCTGTTCCTTGCTGTAACAGAAACAAGATTTGCCGCTATGTTGTTAGAAAGCCGTCAAAACTGAGCCAAGAGGAAAAACTGAGGTCACAGATTCAGTGCTGCATCTGCTTCCTGGTGATTATAAGGAGTATTTACCTATATTACAAGTGGCTCCTTCCCATCCTGCAGGACACATGCACTTGAAAGTGTCCCCCTCATCATAACATGTTCCTCCATTGTTGCACGTTGCCTCATCACACTGGCTGTCACCTGTGAAGAACCAAAACTATCCTTAATACCAGGGCTTTCTTCATGCAATGCAACAAGTTTAAGCAGCCTAAGAGAGCACGCCTGTTACGTTTTAGAAAATGCTGAACTTACGGGAGTGGCAGGTTTTTCCTTTCCATCCATTTTTACATTCACAGAAGAAGTCGTTGACCAAGTCTCGGCAAGTTCCTCCATTGTGGCAAGGGTTTTTACTGCAGTCATTGATATCTAGATATGTGTTAAGGAGAGAAAACAAGCTGAGCAGTGTTTACAGAACTGACAAACACTTAATGCTTGAAAGGTGCATGTCCTGTCCCTAATTTTGGCCTGTGTTTCAATCACGGATTAAACACTTAAGTCAGTATTTTAAAGCTTTAAGTGCTGTCACAGAGATGAAGAATATTCCACCAGTTTCTTTTCTTTTTTTTTTTTTTTTTGGCATCTTCTTTCAGTAAAGAAGTGAAAAGGCCTGTTACACAATCTATCAGTCAGAGGACAGGAGTTGAGTGCTCACTCGTCTCCTGTTCCCGAGACTGACAAATTACAGGTGCGATAGGCAGACATGCCATTCCTAAAGTGCTGTGTAGTAATGCCAAGGATTTCTTGCAGAAAGTTTTCCAAAGGGTAAAGCAGAAAATTGAACAGTAGGAGAGCCAGGTTCTATTCCCAGTCCACAAGTTCCTAACTTGTGCTTAGTTCCCATTCAAAAGTCTGGGACTCAGCGGTGGTGGTGAGGAACACACCTTGTCCTCAGCAGCCTTTGAAGCAGAGTTTATGTTGAATTGGCATTGGTCACTATCCTCTTAAAGACAGGACCGGCCATTCCTTCCTGATGTTTTCCCAAGAGATCTTTCTGCAGGCTGAAGAATGGTAAACTTACTTGTTTCACAATATGTTCCTTCCCATCCATCACTACAAATACATTTGTAGGAGTTGATGCCATCGATACAAGTGCCACCATTTTTACAGGGGTTGCTCTCGCAGTCGTTAATATCTGCAACAGTTTGGAGGAGAGGGGAGGGGTTGGGAAAAGAAGAAAAAAAAAAAAGTCAAACTGGAAGTATAACCACTAGAAGTCATCTTGTTACTGCAGATTGTTTTGAGAGGAAGGGTTGTAAACAAGATGAGAAGTAACTGAAAAACAGTACGCAAAGTGATGAGCCTGTCACTCAACAATTACTATTAAAAAAAAAATTAAAACAAATCAGGAGTCCTTAAGATCCGTGTTAAACCCCACTATTAACTACCTCAGACCTTGTATACATAGGGTTTTTAAAAACATACAATTCAAGGCCAGAAGGTTCATTACTGTGAACTTTCCCCAAGGCCTAGCAAATTCCAATCTGCCTCGCCCAAGCGGGATATGAAAACTTAAAGCAGTTCCAAGGTTCACTGTGTTACAAGAAAGAAACCTTACAGCAGTCTGGGAGGAAAAGATGGAATCTTTTTCCAAAAAGAGTAGGGGACAGTAAAACATAGTCTCTTTTTAACTCTTACTCTCGTGACAGTAGGTGCCAGTGAATCCTTTGTTGCATTCACAGGTGAATTTTCCACCTGCTTGGCTCTTGCATTTTCCATGAGGACCGCAGACATTTGAAGAAATATAACGAACCCCTTCTGGTGTGCTGTTAGAAGCTACTGCCACCGTACAGCTGTCAATTACTGTAGAAAAAGCACAGACCTGCGTGAGTATTGCCCATTCTATTTGATTTCTTAAGCTAAGAGCAATATTTTTATTTCCAGTGATGGACGTTTAAAAGACAGACATATGATGGAATCATTTAGGTTGGAAAAAGACCTTCAAAATCACCAAGTCCATCCATAAACCTAAATAGTGCCAATATGCTTGCTGCTTTAAAATAAAAGGACTGTACCAAGTGTTTGTGCATAAAAGAATCACAGCATCTCATCTGAAGATTGCTGGACCACATGCGTGGCCTGAAATAAATTCAGCAAGGCAGGTTATTTGCTACATGTGTTATGTCCACGTTGACACAACACTGTCTGATATTTACAAATAGTACTCATCTTCTGATAGAAATAGAGGCACAGGGCAAAATTCAGCCTCTTTACACAAAAACTGCCCCATTGACTGCTCTATTGGAGCTGCCTTGTGGCTTCTGCCAAGGGAGGGGCAGGAACTATTGCCAGTCATTCACCTGCAAGGTAACACCCACCTTCACAAGGAGTTGTGCGGCAGTGATCTTTCAGGTGGGAGCAGTTCTTCCCTTCGTAATCTTCAGGGCAGTTACAGAAATAGTCCATAGCAAGATTGAAGCACTGGGCACCGTTCTGGCAAGGATTTGGCTCACAATAATCTATGTCCAGCTGTAAGCAGTGCAGAGAGGAAAGGGAAATAAAAAAGGTGGTGGTGGGGGTGAGAAAAAGCAGAGGGGGAAGGCTGAGTGAAACAGAAGTTTTATCATAGCTTTCCCTCACTACGACAGACAGGCGTTGTGGAATCTGACCTTTTTATCTGCTGCCTCAATGAATTGTTCATAATGCAAAGAGTTTAGTTAGACTTGCAACTATTTCAGCAGACAGGGCTCTTGATATTAAACAGCCACTGAAAGTTAATAGCGCACAACAAAACCTGACACGCAAACAACTTGCGGTCTGTTTAACAAAAAGAATCCTCAGCAGCCCGTGAGGGTTTTCTGTTGGTTTCTTCCCCCCCCTCCTCCCCCCAATATATATTAATCAAGCCCTTTCTTGGCAGGCTGACAGCGATATCAAGTACAACTTTATACTATGGTTCACTGGATGCAAGGCATTCAGTGTACAGATCCTGAGTGCTGGTAGAAACACCACTGGCTGAGGGCCTGCCTTTCACCCATGCTTCTTACCTGACAGAGGTTTCCTGAGAAACCAGCGGGACACAGACATCGGAATCCATTGATTTCATCCTGGCAGTGACCCCCATTCATGCAAGGGTTACTTGCACATTCATTGATGTCTTTCTCACAGTGATCTCCTGCATAGCCAGGTGAACAGATACACCGATAACCATTAACCAAGTCCTGGGAAGGAACAAGAAAGTTTAGAGTTAAGGTTTTTTTCCTCCCTTTTGATATATTCTTATTTAAAAAAATAAAAGAAGGGGGAAAAAAAAAAAAGAGAAAGATGACAGTTAAAAAAAATATATCCTTTTACTGTGTCCAATCCCAACATATGAAACTAGCTCAAATTAAAACAAGGCAAGAATATTTAGGGGGAAAATTCAACGAACACACACACCAGCACTGGCTTACATTCTTAATTTTCAGGCAGGACAGGAGTATCTACATTTACTGTAAGTAGTCTGCACAACAACCAGCCCATTCGCTGGTGACACCGGCAGTGAAAATGAGTCATTTATCACAGTTATATTTTTTGCCCTTGCTGTTCTACAGCCATACCCCAACATGCTGTAGCATGATACAGCCCCTCCCCCCAACTCAAAGAAATGGCAATTTATGCCAGCTAATTGCTATTTTCCACACTACTTGTGTGTGGACTCAAATGTTTTTGTTACTGTTGCAAGTCTCATGGAAACCAAAATAGAACAAGAATGGCTTACCCGACAGGATCCTCCATTCTGACATTGTCCACGACAGTCGTTAATATCTGTAATAAAATTAGCATGGTTAGAAGGCAAAGATGTATTTACACTAGATACAGAGTTCAAGTCTCTCTAAAACTGCAGCTAGATAAACCTTTTGTCAAGTTTCCTGCATGCCTTCCTTGAGATAAGGTTATTATAATGGGTGGGAACCTTTTGCGATTCTTCTACTAGAGGCAGTGAAACTTCACATCATTGTTTTAGTCACTTTATCAGAATATAGCTATGTTATGGACTAATGAGTTTGATAAAATTGTGTATTTTCATTGCACACCAACTACTCCCTTTCTAAAAACATCAACTGCTGGGACTCTGCCTGATGTTTAAATCTGAGCTTAGAACTCAGTGGCATGTGTACACACATGTACCCACACCATCGGCCTTTAGCAAGCCCAAGGATATAGACACTTACTTATATCACAGTTGTGGCCAGACCAGCCAGTAATGCAGTCACAATAGTAGCTGCCAATCAGATTCCTGCAGGAGTTGGCATTGACACAGGGTTTGCCCTCACATTCATTCGCATCTGAAAAAACAACGTGAATGGCCAAATGCAGGGTTTGTAGGGCAAGAGGGGGGAAGAAAAAAAGCCTACAGCCGGTTTTCACAGCAATAATCAGCAGGTCATTCAGATCCAAGAGGAACTCTTAATATACAGCAGGGATTAGCGTGACTTGAACGAACAAAAGTTAATCATACATTACTCTCTGAAGCCTCTTTCAATTTCTCTGCAATTAGAACATACAGGCTACGCTAATTATTTGATAATTACACAGCTACTCGTTAAGAGCAACCCCCAACACATCTCAACAGAGCATTTTGAAGGAGGAGTACTGCAGCCTGGTCATTGAGATGAGTGTGTTGTGTAAAGAATGCAGACAGCTCATTCTTCATGAAATCATCCACATTTTGGAACCCAGCTGTGAACTCCTTGGCCTGGAGAAGCTGACATGGCTGAAGAGATACAGTGACTTTCTCACAGGCTAAAGGAAGAAATACATATGGGGGCGGGACTGGAAGGCATACACATGCACCCTCTCCAGTTCATTTATGGTTTAAAGTGTGTCTGTTTGGCTTAGTTAGCTATTTCCTTCAACTGCTAGTGTGTGTCAGCAAAACGACGACAGAAGGAAGCCACTCAATGCTTCGAGGCTGCCCTAGACCCCAGTTCTGCAAACACTGGCACTTTATATTCTCCATGTGCCAGAATATCCATAGGCTTCGGAACCACAAACATGCCTAACACAAAGGGCACGACTGCCCTTGCTGCTGCACTATGATCCCTCTCGCGGTTACCTTCCACCTCCCAGAGCAACACAGGTTGAAGAGCAAAGCAGTTCTCACCTAGCTGGCACGTTTTGCCAGTCCACTGAGGTGGGCAAATACACTTAAACCCATCAACTAGATCTTGGCAAGTTCCTCCATGACCACAGGGATTTGGAGAGCAATCATCAATATCTGTAACACAGAGTAAGGAGAGGCTTAGCTCTGTTCCCGAACAGGCAATGTCAGTAACTGACAGTTTTGACTTGCTGCTACTAGGATTTGCCCTGAGGAACCGAAAGGCAAGAGAACTTCTGCTTGGAATTTCTAGGTCTACTCTTGATTTCGGCAAAAGCCTCCTTTAAAAATAATAGTAGCGTGAAAGGGGGTTCAAAGCACAGAGGAAGAAGTTTACACCCATGACCTTTTTGCAAGCAGAAGTCTGATTGTGATCCAGCAAGTGCCTCAAAACAGTACTTTAACAACTTGCCAGAATGCTACAAAAATTCAATGTTCTGCTTCTTTCAAGAAGCCGTTGGCCATTCTGTCCCCTTACATTCAACAAAAACCTTGGTATGCAGGAGAAGAGACTGCACCGTGGTATAAATGGCTGCCAAGAACCCATACTGAAGCTGGGAAAGGTTAAGCAGGCTGCCCTCTAAGTTTATCAGGGATTAGAAAGACTGATCTAAACCAGCAAACCAGCACATTTTAAATTCAGTTCCGAAAGGACTTACTATCAGTGCAAGTTGGTCCAGCCCAGCCAGGCGCACACACACATTCAAATCCCGTAGACGTCTCTAAGCAGCTTCCTCCATTGTGGCAAGGATCAGAGAGGCAGGCGTGCTCCGCTGCACCCGGACACAGGTAGTTATGGTAAACTACAGCAATACCACCAGAAGCCACCCCCTGCTCCCTCCACACACTTCCACTCTGGACACACCATCATTGCTCTTGATGTAACGCACTCCTGTGAGAGCTGTGACTCAAAAAGCTACCGGCCAGTAGGAAGTCATCTTCTGAGCTAAAGTCATTAACACATTGACTTGCGCCTGTTTGAGTCAGAGCCAGACAAGGTAACTCACAGTGATCTCTCCAGTGAGCAGAAGGCTGATGTTCAAAGATACCAACTGCTTGTGATGAAGCAGGAACAACCAAGTCTGGATCTTTGTAGCCAGCCCTGACATTAATATTACAAATTGACTTTTCCCCAACCTCATAAAATACATCCCCAACCAGCCACTAAAAGCCGGCACAAAAACTGGCAAAAGTGGCTACGTCAAACACTTACCAATTTCACAGTTCTGTCCCGAGTAGCCCTCGGGGCAGGAGCATTGGTATTTATCAGGGCCAGTGTTGCTGCAGGTACCACCATTCAAACAGGGCGGGTGGGTTCCACAGTAGTTCAGATCTGCAAGAGGCAGTTAGAAAAGAACAGAAACATCACCCCATGCACGCCTGGTTCCATTATTCCACAGCCTTTACGGGACACAGCCGCACACCAGAGTGGGACGGGAAGAAGTTAAGCACGTATGCTAACAATGCCAGAACAGCAGAGGAGACAACACTAAGCAGCTGAAGGACAAAAAACTCCCACCATGTTTCAAGTGGCTGGATTACTCAGTCTGACACACGCTCTCTTCTTGCCGAGTCTGCCAGTGTTAAAATTCAAATGTTACAGTTGACTATGCGTTAAGATTAGCATACCTTTGTCACAGAGCTGACCACCCCAGTTGGTTTCACAGAGGCATTGCCATGGTTCAATGCAAGTGCCATGGACACATCCTGGGTGTGGAATGCACTTATCACAGTACTGGCCTTGCCATCCATACTGACACCTTCGTTTAAGGACACAAAAAAAAAAAAAAAAAAATCAGAACAGGGAAACAAACCAAAAACCCATTAGAACTGCTCTGTGTAGATCCAGTGTGGAACTCCAAAGCCTGGAGAAAGACTGGGGAGGTGAGGGAGAAGGGCAGGATGAGGGGAGGGGAGAAGCTATTCAAGGTTTGTTTGATGGTTTCTTGTAAACAAACATTTTAGTAGTTTTGCCAAGGTCTCTGTAACCAGCGTCCTGACAAAAGAATAACTGTTCTGAGAGAACCAGCATGAGGCCATTCAGCACAATAATACTCTTTTGGAGTCTCATACAAATGTGGCAGAGAGTGTGGGTGTGCACTACAAATCAATCTCTGGACTTTGACAGGGCGCTTTATAAATTGAGGGGGGGAGAAAAAGTCAATGGAAACAATAATTATCCAGAGATCCTCATGAATACAGGGTTCCAGGCATTTCAGCCATGCTGGGTTTTGCAGGAAGACAAATAAAACCATAAAAATCAACTCTGAGCCCTCAGCAAGGCAGCAGCAAAGCATTAGGAGTTCTCTAGTCTATTAGAAACAAACCTTATTCTGAACTAGGAGACATTAAGAGCAAGTATGGACTGGGCTACAGTAAGAGATGAAAGGAAACAACATGCATCAGGGTTTTACACGTGTTCAAAGATGATCAGTTGTCAGTGTATTTCAGAGTTTGATTTACGTTAGCCTCTTTTCAGGGATTAACTAAAACATATCCAATTCTGAGAAACTTTAATTTCATGTCTGGAGAATAATTTATTATTTTTTAAATTATTTATTGCCACTATCAAAGAGCTACCTGAATTCCATACTTAAAAGGAAGATGTTCTTTTACAGTAAAGCTTCCTTAAGGGAAAGCTCATTTTGTCTTTCATTTAGTTCTCACTAGCAAGGCAGACCAAGGATTCTTCAAATTGAAGTGGATCTATAGATAGAAATAAGGAAAACAAGTTGAAAATGAAAAGCAAGGTTTTGTTGAGGTACTGTATTTCATTAACAGATCCTGAGAGTAATTGATCAGCAGCAATTATGCACTAAGCCGTCTCTAAATTATGAAAACAAACCTCATCTGCACAGAAGTCGGCTAAGCTTTCTATTTATAAAACCCCCCACCATTCTTCTACTGGCAATTTCTTCTCATGGGAAAATACTAGAAGGATCTATCCATTGGGTAATCACACACAGCTAGTGGTTAAGTCTGACTTCCCTTCTAAAAATCTCAGGTGACAAACTGCATCCTAATTAACTCTTTTTTTAATAGCTATTTTGATAGCAGCCTATTCAAAGTCAATGGGAAATTCTTATTAGTTTGTGTGTTAAAAAGAAAAAACTAGTCCAACTTACGTGTCTTTGTCTGCAAAGAACACGAAAGAAAATCAGATCAGGCAAAACAAACTCTCTAAAGTAGCTCTTGGAAAACCCTTTTGTATAGGGAATATAATAAGAATGCACAAAGATCAACATTTAGGAACATACGCTTTTAATGTGTTGCATTCAAAGCAACTTGCCTGGGAGCTTGCACACAAGCAAAACCAAGGGACCTCACCTGCAAAAACAGGTATCCAAATCGAGAATTTTATTCCTTTCTGCCAAATCAAAGGGGTGGTGGGTGGGTTTTTTGTTTTCTTTAAAGCAAGTGTAAAGAGAAACAATTGAAAAAAAACAACAATCCAACACAGAAAAAAAGCCCTGAGATTTAGATCCAAAGATATGACTTTCTTCAAACATGAGTTTCAAAGTGTAACAAACAAAACTGGATAAGACTATGGGCATTTAAAAAAAAAAGTTAGATATCAATTCCAGAAAAAGATTCATGGCAATAATTCTTGTTTAATAATATGTATGCAGCAGTTTCTCATGAGAAATTTGAAGTTAACTTTCCTTGTATAGTGGTTCATGAGTAAATATGGTTTTGTTGGCTTGCCTGCATTAAAAGCAAGTGACTCGCACCAAAAGGAAAAAGGATATTTTAAGAATGTTTGCAAGTTGTCTGTTGTACCAGAACCCAGAGCAGTTTCTGCTGGGATGTTATTTTTAACCTCTGTTGCATTTGTAACATACAGGCTATATGACTCATCAAAACTTAAAAGAAAATGGAATCCTGTTTCTGTGTTCACTTTAAAGATATTGGTCTAACTTGGCAAGCAGAAGTTATCTGAAAGCACCAGAAGGACAGCATTGTTTCAAGACTATGCAAATCAAGTGTGGGAAAGTTGCACCTTAAGTAAATAAGAGCACTAGTGCATGTCTGGGCAGTGAGTGGGAGGTAAGAGACTTAGAAAGAGAAAGGAAAGAAAAAAAATCTGGAAACAAAGCCTGTTGTTCTGACTAGGAGACAGCAGCCCCTACAAGGCATGTTTATTCTGATGACAGAAGCACAAATCACTGGTAGCCTTGACTGATACACTCCTCTTGCCATCTGGCCCCCCAATACTTCCTAGTACTTGCTAGGCTTCTTTTTTCTTTCTTTTTTTTTTTTTTTAATTAAAAAAAGATTTAGATTTGGTGTTCTGGGGGTTAACCAGCATATATGAGCACTGCTAAACATTAAAATCTCTGAACATAAACTACAACAGTCCAACTTGTGGCTTGACTTTCACTTTTCCATGTCTCTTGTGGAAGACGAGAAGTTACTTTCTACCTCACTTTCAGAATGTTCCTTAATGATTTTTTTTTTTGGTTGGTTTCAAAGCGTAGATTACAGGGACAGAGAAAAAGAATGAAACTCTGTGACTATTTAGACTGACTTCTTTTACAATACAGTCTGTCTGACACCCCAGATTTAGTTCTTGTTTGAACTAAAGCTTATCTAGAAAGAAAAGTAGCCTGCTTCATGCAGAAGTTTCCAGCAATAGAGAATCCACCAACGTTGTCTGTTAGGCAGAAAAATTACTTTCTGTTCCTTCAGGCTTTCGAGTTTTATTCATGAATACCCAAGCTTCACTTTTAGCTCTTCCTACAGAGGATCAATATCAACATTTTGTAACTTCAGTAGCCCTCAGCTCCCTATCACATGTCAACAGATATAATAAAAGGTTACATGAAACAATTTACAACCAGTTTGTTGATAAAGAACGTCTACATTCAATATCTGTTAACCCTCTATTAGTAAAGCAGAAAACTTCCCTGTGCTGTATATTTTGAGGCATTATTTAATTGTTGGGTTACGGATAAACTCTGCTTTTCATTGTCTCTTTGCCAGGACAGAATGGGCTTCAAAGCACGGGAGCAAGATTCTGCATTCATCGGAGCCTACTGACAAGATTTCATCCCAGCTATTAACCTCTCAGCACTTGGAGCCTGGCTCACAATGGTAAAGGAACGGAGAGATTTAACTAATCCCATCCTAAAGAATGCTTGACTTTTGCCTACTGATGGAAGAAACCAGGGGGTGGGAGGGAGGGAGGGGAAAACAATGAAAAGGAGAAGAGGAGAGAAAAGCCACACTGTACTTCAAGCTAGTAGTTGAAAAAGTCTATTAATCAGGCTGTTGAAAAAACCCCAAACCATACCCGCAAAACATTTGCACTATTTATGCAGAAACAATTAGTTAGTGCTCATTAGGCAGCATTCACACGATTTATCCCATAACCCCCCGCTTTTTCCCCTCCAGTGCTACCATTTCACAAACCAAAAGCTTCTTAAAATTATCAGTGCATTAAAAGCCAGCTCCCCCCTTATTCTGGGCAAGTCAGTGTGAATAATGTGCCTTGGTCAAAAACATGACTCCAAAGACAGCCTCCCTACCCGATCCAATTTTGTTTAGCATCATTTGTTTATTTGGGGGAGGGGGTGGGGAGGAAACAGGGAGGGAGAGGGAGCATTTACCTGCACTCTCCTGGAATTGTGCAAGAACCATGCTTGGGGCTACATCCCTGACGACAAATAGCTGTTAAAAAAAAAAAAAAAGAAGAGTATCAGCATGCTGCCCATTTCCTGCACCCTCACACTCATGGGAATGTTTCTAGCCAGCAATGTAATCCTGCTAAATCCAAGGTTTTAATAAGTTTCTCGTACCAAGTCTACTGGAAGGAAAACCAAGGTAGGTGGCTCCCTATGATAGGGAATCTATCAGGGGCTCTGCAGAGGGATCATACCTAATGCTGTTCAAAGAGCAGTTTCTATGCAAGAGAAAGCGTCTTGCCTCAGAGAGCTCAAATCTCTTTGAGTCTACAGGTTTCCGCCTTTGTCTTTTGCAGGTGAACTGGCCCGCTCTCCCTGGCTTTACATCTAATTCAAAGCAACTTTTAACTACTCTGGATTCACTTTTGAGCCATATCTCTGAACAGACAGGATATTCAGGTGAGCGTTGATTCAAATTGCAGGTAAACTCAGTCAGCAAGACACGCTGATAGCCTGTTCCTTTTCAGAGCGCTGCTTTCTCCTTCTGAAGTTACCTAGGAAGTTGCCATTCCCTAATAAACATGTTAAACATCATCTCGGGTAGAACAAACAGCCTGGGACTTTTCAAACACCAAAGCTTTACGCTTGCCAGGTCAGCTCTAAAACAAGTCTCTCCTTCCTGCTTGTCTTGAAGTTCTGCACCAAAGGGGAAATCCTTTTTGAAGTCAGCAGCAGAACTCCCATTGAAGTCAATGGGCTGGGTTTTCTTCCCAAGGGCAAAGATGTGGATAATCAGAGAAAGAGCATATCTGTTAAGTGCCCGGTACTTGTCAGACCTCTCCAAGATTTTAAAAGGAGGCAGAAACTAGTCTTCTCCTGCCCCTAGCTCTCTGTGTGAAGAGTTAGTTGCTGTCCCATCAGCCCTGTTGTCTGCACAAACCCACCACTGAATGGCACCCTGGATACGATGCACTCAAATCCTACCCAAGCCTGCTGATCGTTTAGGGGTCGAGCACTCGTCACAAACCTTTGTTGCATTCTGGTCCCATCCAGCCTTCCAAGCAGGTTTTGTTGCCATTCTGGTCACAGGTATGGTGAGTGAAGAAATCATCTCTTGGTCGACAAAACTTGTTGCAGCCAAAGCCATAGTAATGCTCTGCACAAGTTACACGGATTTGATACTCAAAGTGTGCAACTCCTGCGTTGTGTTTCAAAGTCTGCCACTGACGGCTTGGATTGATCATGCCAGAGTGGGATGCCTTCTCAATAATGCGATCGGGATCTAGAAGTCAGAAGAGATATCAGAGTTAACACTTGGTTTAGGTATCATTACCTCCCACATCACAGCTCTCTAGCTTCGCAGGCAGACTCTCTGAGGCAGCCAGTCACTTTTATTAATTTTCTGTTTTAGAAAGTAAGATAAGGCTGCCCCGGAGCTACAAACCATTAACAGAAACACACATGCAGCACTATCAAACTGAACAAAGCTTGAAATCAAAAGGGACTGATAAGTGACTGGCAGGAACCTATCTCTTTTGCACTGTAAGGACATCCAGTAAGAATCATACAGTTCATGATTAAAGAAGATTCAGCTGCTTTTACTTCCAGCTGCAACAGATTGGTACATAACGCGGTTTTCCAGGCTTCTCCATTAATGGTACTAGTTTTGTTTTTAACTGGAATATTGATGAAAACATCATACTGCAATAGCCTAATAAAGCAATGTCACCACAAAAGGTTTGCAGCTTTCTGGGACTCTGGTGTAAACAAGAAATTGAAAACTAGCAACTCTGGCAGTAGTCAACATCAGTGATCTCACCAGGTTTTGGCTGAGAAATATTGTGGATGTTCTCTCTTCAGATGTTAGCTGACACTAAAAATTCAAGACTAGCAGAGCTCAAAGCAGAGAACTCAGATTACTACTTATATGCTATAGATCCCTCTTCTTGCTATAGCGCGTTTCAAAGTTTAGACTTTGCACTTGACATTTAGTTCCAGCAAAAGTCCTCTGGCTTTTAGAGACCTACAACTGTCTAAATTATGGCTTGAAATAATAATATTTCACATTAGCTTGGAACATTGTATATATCTGTGCTATTTCACTTTGTAGTCCAGGTCTTGTGACTTAAATGATCTGACACTGCCTTACAACCTGCTGCTAGCAAGCACTTGACTGCTGAGTGAAAGTTTATCATAAAACAGCCAAAATATCCTTGCAGACATAGTACAAACCCAAAAATAAGTATCCAGGCTACACTGTTCTGTATATGGGAGCATAATCCAGCGACAGAAGAATTTTAGGTAGAAGGGCAGTTTGCCAATGATGTGTTAGGAAGCAGCGTGTGAAGTCCTGGCACATTCTAGCGTTAAGAATTAAGACATACTGATGTTCAGCTTGTTCTTCCAACAATTACAAAAGAAAGTTTGGGGATTTTACATAAGGCAGAATTGAAGACTAATGAAGTTGCCACATAAAGCTTAAGATGACACATGGGCAGGTTTTAATCTAAAATACTTTTAAATGGATTGCTAAAGACCTTATTTTGTAGCTTTCAAAAAGAACTTTCAAATGCACTTCTCAAGCCTCAGATATTCCTTATCCCACTAGATCCTGCCTGCTTGTCTGCAGTTTTGAATAAAGTTAAGTCAAAGCACTTGCTGCACAACCACAGAGGAGTGTCAATACACAGACACTGTAAGCATTTACTCTTTTGGGGGGGGGGGGGCATTCCTTGCTCGAGACTACAGCATTCATTAAGTGTTTACAGTGTGAAATTAAGGGCAACAACTTATTCACCTTCTGGTATTTCTGGTTCTATAATATTTTCCATTTAAATCAGTTTTTATTATTCATTGGCACTAAGCCCCCAACCCCACATCTATGTGTAAGACTTTCAAATGCACCCAGGCCTTTATTAACTTCAACCCCATTCACAAGTAATGTAGATGCCTAAGGACTTTTCCATACTGGTATATCCAGAGCAATATCATGTCCTGTACTGTGCAGGTGTAAGGCTCTTAGATCTCATCAACAAGATTACTGACTAATTCTAAGAGGTACTTAAGCAGATGCATATCTATTCGCCTTGAATGGGGCTAG
This sequence comes from Tringa tobata, assembly GCA_033628505.1. Taxonomy (NCBI): domain Eukaryota; kingdom Metazoa; phylum Chordata; class Aves; order Charadriiformes; family Scolopacidae; genus Tringa; species Tringa tobata. The sequence continues at coordinate 10,428,573 of JAHREE010000280.1, forward strand.
TCAAGCGATTATAGTTCCACTCATGCGTGCTGGAGATGGCTTTGCTGCGCTTGCCAAGATTACACCCCGATCTACAGCACAGTTGGAAAGCAAATGCATTTCCCCAAATACCGACTCTGTGCATAAAGACATCCTGTTTCTTGCGAGTAAAACAACTCTATCCTTTTCTCCTGTAAGTGGCAGAAGAAAAGGGGAGTGACACTCAATTTAGTTTTGCAAGCCAGTCCCCTGCCCCCCCCTTCCACATACACACTCTTGCTTTTCTAGTCTTTTCCTGTTCCCCGTTGGGAACATACCACTGACAGCTATTTCAGTCCTTGGCACTAGAAAAACAATCGCCTTGGAAAAGAGATCTTTCCTCTTGCCTCTGCTCTATCATTTTTCCCCTATCTGCCAGCTCATTAGGAAGCATGTCCTTGCTGTACGCCTATGACATCTCACTCCAGCCACCAGCTCTTTTGAGCCCTTAACCACAGGCTGAACTCAAATGGAGACATCCTTATTAGCCCACTAGACTTTATTTTTAAGGGCGCAGATGAAAATCAGCTGCGATTTCACTTTAGATCACGCCTTTCACTTGATACACGTTACAAAGCTACCACCATACATTTGAATTCAAGTAAGGTCTCACAGACTTAAGATCCCTTTCCATTAGCCATCACCCGGAGTTTTCACAATGAAGTATTGGCATGTTCCTTCTTGTACAAAAATTTCTCCACCCTTCCCCATTCCCACCTGTCAGTGCACACTTACACAAGCCTGCTGACCCAGGCTTCGGGGAAGGCATTGCAACAACGCTTTATAGTAAGCAATCCCAAAGCAGTAGACTGGTTAAGTAAATAAAAAGCAGCAGTCAGTCAAGGCTTGAGAGAAAGCCATCTTCCCAACTCCCCTGACACCATCCGACTCAGGATGCCATGCTTTGATAGAAAGGTTAGAGGAAACATTAACCAATTAGAAATTGATGAAGTGGAAGAGAGTGGCTTTCTGTACATCTTTACACCCTGCACTTTGCTGTAGAGAGTTGGTTGGTTTTGTTCACTTTTGCGGCTACACTTCAAAGCTCTTAATCCATCTTTTTATTCAGTGGGCAATTGTATCAGAGGTTTTAGGCATAGGGAAAGTAGCCCTTTTGATTGCCCACCATTGCTTTTCAGTGCTCCTCCAATTTCTGGAAATTGTAACTACCCGTCATCGGGAAGCAAACAACAACAAAAAAAAGCCCCCACTCCTCTATGCAGTTTGGGTGGCCAGGGACACTGGTTATTTTTGAAAGTCTTTGTTTCAGACAACTTCCAGCTATGGCTTGGTTTACATTGTGCTGAAGTCTCTTATGCCCGACTGGAATTCACATGCAACCGATACCAGTAATTTACAATAGCTCTTTGACATAGTTTGAGATGCAATGTCAGCCCCATTAGCTTTATGTATGAAGCGACAGTAGCAAAATGGCATCTAGACAAGAACCAGAGTAAGAAAACCATTTAAGTTGAATCTTGGCTCCAACAAAGCAGGATTCTCATCAGCTTCAACAGGGCCAGAATTTCACTGCAAGCCACTCTTGGAAGTGAGACAAGAGAGAGTATGTGGTAAAGGGAACGTAGGAGGAGTGGAATGTAGAGGGGGGAAGGAAGCATCCACTCTAGGATCTCCTAAGGACTGCATTGATCAGAGAATGCTAGAGCTATCGAAAAGTTACACAAAGCCTACTAAACTCATATTTTTCATTTTTTTTTGAGAGCTCTCTCAGAATCCTTACAAATCAGTGGTAATTAGGGTAAAAGAAAATCCTAGACATCAAAAAACCCAGAAACCTATACGATGACAATTGTTTAGTTCTCATTATTTCCTTAACTAGTTCTTCAAGACTTATTCTTCATCGATGGGAAAGCTGACTGTAAGTAAAGGGATGCAGTACAAAGGAAAAGCTTTGTGCAGCACAGTGACTGAAGTGACCTACAGATGGATATGTGACAGCAAAGCTAGAGCAGGAATGCAAATCAGGAACATATGTAAGAACATGTCTGCACTTGGTCAAATTCACTGCTGAGAAATGAGGCAATTTTGTCTGAAGACAATTGTACTTCCAGAACATGAAAGCAAAGAAAGGGTTCATTGTGTAGCTTTGGAAACGCAGTTGTTTCATGAAAAAAGATGAGCTCTAATAATAGTAAAAGTGGCAGAGACCCAGTCTGAAAAAACTCTCAGATCCTACTGTAAACAAGACCTTCATTTTGAATTCAGGCATCTCCCATTTTTAATAAAACTCTGCTGCTGTAGCAATCTATTTTCTGCTCCTCCATAAAACACTCCATAGTAAAGAGCCAACAAGTCTCCCAGCCACTGCTCCACGTATGTGCTGGTGTAGGGCCTGCTGGTGGCAGGTTGTAAAGCAAACCATGGCTGTCACAGGCAGGTCACATGAATCGTTTGCAATGGATAACTCTCCTAGAGCTAAGAACTAATAGGACACCCCATGTACATTTAAAAAAAAAAAATTAAAAAAACCCAGATCTGTAAGTGTGTGTTCCCGGACTCAAAGGCAGTTCCCAAGCAGTATTCTCTTCACCAATTAAAACATAAAACCACAGCACTGTGCGCATTTCTACAAGGCCCTTCTTTTTTAAGCATGAAGCCCGTTTCACTACTGTGCGGCTGTCAGCTGGCATTCCAAAGCCGACTACAAGAAGCTGTTCTAAGATTTGTGTAAGATGGGCCACAGCACTGCTGCTTCCTTGTTAAAGGAAAAGCCTTGTTGTGTCAACAAAAGGTTTATGAGTTCAGATTCATACTCTCTTCTGTGGCTTTTACCACACACTATTAAAGCCTTAGATTGAAAATAGAGCTAATTTTGCCCACCTACTTCAGTAACAGCAGAACAGTTCATATGCCAAGAGACTCTGTATAGCTTCCTCTAGCCAACAGGAAAAGCTTAGCAGAAAGTTTCTGAAACCAACCAAAGACATTCCAGGCAAAAGATTCCCACCCTTGATTTCCAGCCAGCTGTACCAGGTGGTGTCTGGTAAATGTTTTTCAGCCCCTGAATATAAATCCCTAGACATCCAACTCCCAAGGAAGAGCTGGTAGTCACTCCTGTTTCTCATCTACAGTCAAGTCTTATGGGACGTTTTTTTTTTTTAAAGCAGCATGTTCAGTTTTGAGAAATACATAGTTTATAGAGACATCCCAAGTCGACAAGGCTTAGGCTTCCATATATAACTCCTAATAAAACAAACAAACAAAAAAAACCAACCAAAACAAAAAATCCTAAAGAAACCCCTTGGCTTTTATCCTCCCAAAGGAGAAAGACGGAATTAACAGCATCTATTTTTAGGCATCAAACTGTTGGTGCCTAGGTGAGCAAGCTACTCACCCTCTACAGGCAGTATGAGGGAGAGAGGCTGCTGCAGAGCCTGGAGTAGTTGTTCTGAATTGTTGCCTCGGGGAGAGCTTTTTCCTCTCCTCATGCCCTACTCGCAGTAGGCTGGTTAGACTACCAAAAGCCTTTCAATGGACAAGAAATCAAGGTGTCTGAACTAAGGAAACCAGAGGAATGAATACTTACTTGTAGAGTTATCATTGTAATCCCATGCCTCCACAAGCAACGTGTAGGATCTCTGCAAAAGAGAAAAAAGAGTTAGTTTCAAAGCCCCATGCAACTGCAAGAAAAACAAAACAAAACAAAAAACCAACAAACATTTTGGGAAAAAAAAATAATCCCGATCTCCACCCTAAAGAGAAATAGTTGAAAACATAAATAGGTAATAGATTATACTCAAGACAAACACGAGCTTCTTGAAACCCCGTAAGCTACCTTATCCAGTCTGACTTAGAAGACCTTTCACCTCGGATAGCTCATCTTTGTCATCATTAATGCATCTTATGTACTTAGCCAGGAAGTACAGCCTTTGACACTATGCTGTAGCCACAATAAAGCATGTGTGGAAGAATTGCACATGGAAGAGAGAAAGCACTGGGCTAGCACAGCAGCAAGAAAAAAAACAAACAAAAAAGCCCCCAGACCCCCACCTTCAAAAACTGCTTCAAAAGAATTTTAGTTACAGAAAAGTAGTCTTGATGTCCCTTCCCCCAGCCATCCTGAAAGCAAGAAGTGTTGCTAAGATTACTGTGCTCTGCCTTGACAGCGCAATCTCTAGGGACTTTGCCTTTCAGCACCCCCTTTGAAAGCTTTGTCTGCATGAGGGCCATCGCAGCTCCCACAAGTATCAGGTAACCGAGGGAAGAACTGATGGAGATGGGAAGGGGGCGGTGAGAGAGAAGCATTGTAAAACAAAGGCTAAGATCAGGCTGTTGGGAAGAGCAGGGAAAGGGAAGACGCACCATCCACCCCATGTCACATTTACAGACGCACTAATCTGCCAGTGAGCTCGCTAGCACTCCAGTAATAATAATCATAAGCATAAACTAACTCAAGTGACTCCATGGGTTGGAAAGCTGCCAGCTATTACATCTAAGCCACCTTTATCTTCAATCCTCATTTGAGAACAAGAGCCATTAAAACATCTTCTCCTCCCCCAGCTCTACTCTGAGATATTATTATCCAGGCTGTATCTTTCAAAATTGCCCTTTAGCCAGCCATATACAAACTTACAGAATGATTCAAAACCAAAACACCACCACCCCACCCCTCTCCCCCCCCCCCCAGAAAAAAAGCTGAAGAACATTAAGGAAGAAAAAAAAGTTACTTGAAAAGTAAAAAGTATACTAATAACTATAAATCAGTTAATAAATTTAACATCTTTCCGGTGAGCAGAACAATAAGAGATCAAATAAAACCCTCCACGAAGGATTTCGATGCTTTGCCATCGAAGCTATGTATCGTAAGGTTTATTGCTTCTTAATTGTATCTGCACTTAGTTGCAGTCTGCAGCGCTTAACACCTTTTCTGTAACAGAAACCAAAATACAGTTTTGAGAGTAAGCTGCTGCAAGGTGCAAATGTAAGGCAGACCTCAAATTCCCTAAGAGGAAAAAAAAAAAAAAAAGAAAAGAAAAAACAGTTGAAGCAGACTGCTTTCTCACGACTGGACACAGCATGCAGCCTCTGAATGAAAACCTAGTTTGTGATGGACACCGGCTTGGAATATTGCCTAAATATGTTTCATATTCAAAGCAGGCTAGGATTCCGTTTCGTTCACTGATAACTGTGGGAAAATGCTTCAAAAAGTAAGCAAAGCTGGGCAAGCTGAGACACGTGCCCAAACTTTTATGCAGAGGCTCCGTTGGCCAAAACCATTTTTGGTTAATATTTCATGAAAGTTATGTGTTATTTGTTACTATTCTAGACCAAGACTCTTAACTTGTAAGAGACTCTGAAAAATAAAATAAAACACAACATGATCATTTAACACAGTATGGAGCAGATTTAAGAAGTCCTTACACAAGTCAGAAGTAAGAAAACAAACAAACAAAACCAGAATAGAATTCCTGAGCCATATTACAGATATAGATTGCACTATCTTGGGTGCTTCCTCACTGGTTTAATTACCAACATTAAGAAGCACAAGCACAACATGTTACTGCAAGCTTGAAAAAAATATTATGATATAGAGAATGAATTATGGCAACTAGCACTACTTCCAATAAAGTTAAGGATGTTTTCCTTTCGGCCTTGCATAATTGTTTTGGAAGATATTTTGTCTAAACTCATAGCAACAGTTCCCGGTTGGTTCTCAGGACTGTTTACCAACACACCTAGCCCTTAAGGAAAGGAAAGGCTGAATCCTAGCTTTAAGTGCTACTGTTGCTAGATACTTGTGTGACCACTTTCCAACACCACACAGGAGCTTGTTTAAAGACAGAAGACGCTTCTGCTTAACTGGATGGAAATAAAATCAGGGGGAATAGACCTACCCCAGCAATTCTTCTTGCCCTATCTCACCTCATCTGAATATTTTAAATGAAGAAGCCCTGTCCTGAAAAGGGATGACACAAAGAATGGCAGTTTAATCTCTTGGCTCTGTCCCTCACAGCATGGGGCAAAGAAAGGAAAGACTTTGTGTTCAAGATGGGACACTTCTAAACAAAAGGCACATAGACACCCGCAGCCCCACAACAGTAGCAAGCCCCTTTCAACAATCCAGCTATGGCATACCTCCAGCTAATACACCACCCCCCAAAGAAAAAAAAAAAAAAAACAAACCCAACAAAACCCACCAAAACAAAACAGCTCTGTGAAAAGACTGCACTGTTGAGATTTTTTTAAAAGGTGCATATCATCCCCACTCTATAGATCAACAACTCTGATATCTCAGGAATGACTACTTACAGCGTGGAGGTTTAAATTTTCCCATGCCCATAGATGACCTCTGCCCATCTTTGAATAAATATATATATATCCAGACACAAGAATTCCACATCATGCACCTTATTCCATCAAAGCAATGTCCTAGGCAACAAGGCAGCAGTGAACTTCCCAGAGTCACACCCAATTAGCCACTGTAAACCTGAGCTTGACCAGAAGGCAGGGATTCTGACTAGAGAGGAAAGGCAGCTTGAAAGGAACAGCAAGCCAGCACAGTTTGCAGAACATCCACAGCCTGATCAGCCCAGAGGACTGAAAGGCAGCATGGTCAAATTCGAGTAAAACTTCTGAGTTAAGCTATAAGCGGATGGAACTGGTTAAATTCACACTCAAAAAAAAAAACAAAACCAACAACCAAGCACCAATGTGCAAAAGCTATTTTCCTCAATGACAAGACACCACGATTTAGTCTTGGTCCATTGATAATATAACTCAAGAAAGACTTTGAAGACCCTGAAATCCATCAGAAATCATCCCTTTTAAGGCTCTGAAAGGGCAAGGCAATCTCTTTTCTGGTTATTTAAATGAAATGCTAGCAGCTCCAGGTAAGCAGAAGGTATTTAAAGCTCTCAGCTTGATTACTTTCTTCCCTCCCTTCATCCAGACATCCACCCAAAAGAGATGGTTTTGTACTTTGGCTTCTAAAGGCATTCTGCAAGTCAGTGGGACAGAGCAAGATTAAAACATCAGGCTCATTAGTGAAAGGACTGCCTCCTTTTTGAAAGAGGCTGCAACTAGTCAAACTTCTTTCCCTTCTATCCTTGTGGTTAAACCATGCAAGAGCTTTGCTGAGCATGTGAAACCATGACTAGACAAATGCAGTGGGAAGTTTGCATTCTGAATGCTGCGCCTGCTCCTCCTCTGCCAAACAAGGAGAGCAAGTTAAGCCCAGCAACGTTCTCCTCAGGCTCTGCCAGCCACACACAGCTGTGAAGACCAGTGTGAGAATGGGGCTCGCACCCTGCCTACATCTTAGGGAAGAATGGCACACTGGAGTTTGGCGTGCTGTCACAGCAGGTCACAGCAAGTTGCCAAGAGCTCCAGCAATCCCTCCTCCCTTCAGCTTGAAGGGGATGAGATCGGGAAAAGGGAAACTGAGGCGTATTTCAAAGTGCCCGAGGGCCAGGGAGGAGGGCATCTCTAAGAATAATTAATGCCAGTCACAAAACCACTTCCTCTAAATGTCATCAGGAGTCGCACTTCGGTACCCCTCTTGCCACACAACAAGTCACAATGACACCATACAGATGCATCAGAACGTCATGCCACAGTCAGACAGTTAACTTTGACAACAGAATATTCCTCAAAGGGAGTTCAAGACAACCAGCTCCTCATCCACAGGAGATATGAATGTATTTGGGAAGAGGACAGAAATAACCTAACCCTCTTAACCCTTTGTCAAATGCAGCATCCTCAGGAAGCTCTTCTTTGGGCCAGCCTACATAAGGCTAAGGCAACACCCTATAAAGCTGTTACTCTCTCAACCCTGTGCATATAAACAAAGTCTAAGCTGTAACCATCTGACACCTCTGAGTCCATGGCCAAGAGCAAGGCTGAACCCGAAGCAGGCAGCCCAAAGAGCCTCATTAGAATATGCCCACATGAAAACAGAGCACTCTGTTCCTTTAGTCCTTATTTTGAGTAGTTCCTTCATTGCTGTTAATGCCAGTAAACACTTCATTGCTACATAAAGAAGACATGAAAAAAACTTAACTGTATTACCAGCTTCCAGGAGAGACTTTTCCCTGATTCTGCCTTGGCAGAAGCCAAGCCAGTAACTGAAGTCAAGACCTTCTCTGGGATACAACTGCCACCCTCCTGCCAAACGATGAAGGACACAAAAGTACCGCTATCCAAACTATGCATACGCTTAAGCATCCAGTAAACCAGGCTGATCTCTGATCTGGCAAGCCTGCTGGAATAATGAGTATCCTGTGAATACATAATGTGCTGAAGTTGCCATTGTGTGAAGTAAGTCCATGGTTTGTCTGGGAGCCGAGCAATGCTGAGTCTACTGCTGCTTCCTGTTGCTTGTCCCGTATTAGCATTATTTTTGGATAGGCCCCATTATGTTCTGTAATCCTCACTGCAGTCAGTATGGCCACACTATTGTTCTTGGTTAATATTAGCAGTCAATGCTTCTGTCTGGGTGGCCGGACTACAATGTATTCCAATCATGAAACTAGCATGCATTAACCCAACAATGTACTGGGATAGAGCAGGGAGACTTGGGGTCCTCCCTCTTCCAAAAAAAAAGTAAAGAAAAAAAAAGTATAGCATCTCTTTTTTTCTTTTTAAACTAATGATTTTAAGTGATCTCAGCTACCAGGGTACATCGTACGACAACAGCATTTTAATCAGGACCTTATCTCATTACGGAGTTATTTTCTCACGGAGCCCCACTTGTCAAAGACTAGCAGGTAGGCCAAGATGTCAATGGTTGCTTTCAACCTTCCCCAACAAGCAGATTACCTGCTCTTATCAGTCCCCCTACCTGTTTAAAGCATCCCACTGATAATTAAATGCACCAGTTACAAAAGGGTGGCAAGGTTAATAGAGAGAATACCTAGTAGCCAGCCAAGCAAAACAGTCAGGTTCACATAGAGCAAGCCTGAACAAGAAGCCTTTCTACTTATTTACTTAAGTGCGTAAGAACTGGGTTGAGCTGGTAAAGAACTCTGGACGTTTGACTATTTACAAACCACTTTAACCACTTCTATCCACAGTTTCTTCTGAATACTACAAGAATAATGAGTGTAGTTTATGCTGCACAACAGCGACCACAGAACCATGAGATCCACAGACTAACAAGAAATAAACGCAACAGCTTCTAGTTTTGACATCTTTCCCCACGTTGGGGCATATGCATTACCAGCTACAATTATTAGAACTGTGTCAATTAACATATAAAACTTCTATCCATCAGCAGAAATGCTAAGTCAAGTTTAGTCTGACCTTTCAAAAGCAGTCCTGTCATTGGTATTATCTACACAGAAATACTTTTAAGAACTGTAGGTTTTTGCACATATCAGACCCAAGAACTAAAGTTGGACTAAGTGCCATGTACCAGAATGCAAACCTCTTTTACAGCACATCATCTCACTTAATTAGCTAAGGCCCCACTTTACTAGTTTCAGTACTAGTTTACTTCTACTGCAGCCTTCAGTCCGCAATGAAGCGGTAAGTTTCCTTGAGTTAACTAGAATTTTAAGCACGGAGTATCAATTTTATGCAATTCAGACATACAGACTTCCAGCTGCATAAACAAGCTGACAGTGCTGAATGTATGTACGCTGAGAAAGTTTAGGAATAAGCTTCAACGCCAGGCCCAATCCAGCTGCCACTGAACTTAAACTGGAGTAGGCCTTTATTATAACAAGAGCAAAAATTCTGGGAGCAGGCAGGATGAGGATTTATTTTTAGACATATTATGGTAATATAGTCAAATGGATTTACCAGGAAGATGAAGTTCTGAACTGACTGGAACATCAATAACTCTTAAGAACATGTAAGAAGCCCAAAACCTCCAAATGGATGCATCACTTCTCTGCAGTCCTGGGAAAAAACAGACTTGTGGATGCTAATTATGCTTCAGATGTCACTTAATACTCCCAGCTCCTTTTTGGATAGTAATCCCAGGCAAAACACTGCACTTTGAGTACTGAAGATTTATTCTGAAATTATTAGTCAACAATAAATGACATGGTGTAGATTTGATTAATGCGCATTTTGTTATTATAAAAATTTCTTCTGATCTGCCCATACTCCAAGATGACTTATCAGGCCTTCTTCAAGAAAAGCTTGATCTGCTAGCATTTGCTTCTACAAGTTTTCAAAAAGTTAACTGGAGGGAAGGAAAAACAAAATAAAAAAATAACCTTTAGTTTTATGCCTACAACCTACTATTGAGGGTTTTTTCTTTTTTTTTTTAGAGGAAAAAAAAGGCAGTTGAATGAGGTGATATTTGTCTACAAAATTCAAAAGGCTATTACTTTAATATCAGCTGCAGATTAGCATTCTGGAAGCCTCTTGTGTCAAGTCAGGGGCGAAAAAGTTCATGAAGCTTAAAAAACACTAAGTGTCTTTCATTATCTCTTTCTAGCCAGAAAAAAAACCAATGCCTACCCAGAAAAAATATTTTACATCTTCAGGAACCAGTAGCAGTAAAATTTGCCATTAAAAAGGGGAAAGGCTTACTATTTTATTTTTTATAATGAGGTTGAAGTAAGATGTTCAAAACTCTTTTTAATTGTATTTTATGCTAAACTCATTGAGATGCTGGAGGATTTTTTTCCACCTCAGTAGTTTCCTGGTGTGCTGGTGCAATTGGCCCCAATATTAAATAATTACAAGGATCATAATTTCAGGATAAACAGGCCGTTTGAAATTGGAGCTATGCATACCAAAGGAATTGCCAAGTTTGACCTCCTTCTTACTCAGTCTCGCCAAACCCCCAAAAGATCTTTCTTTACATAAAAGCAAAGTTTAGTGCTAAGCTTTGCTTAGTTAATTCATGCACAGTTCCCTTAAGGTACAGCACACATCACGCTTTGGATTCTTTAAGAAAGGCGAGAGATTTATGTCAGAGAAAAGCATGTGTCTACCATGAAACAAAACTTGTTGAGACAGACTTTGACAAGTGGAACATGGAAATTCTTTTGTTACATACTTTTCTGTATGGCCTCATAAACCAAGTTTGCCTGTCAAGAAAGTCACTAGTCTCCAAATGAACGCAAGAAGCAATACTATGAGCATTTTATTTTATTTTTTTTTTAAATCATCATCAACATTGTTTCAATTTACCGAAGAATTGGTAGCTACTGCAGGGGCAGCTCTCTGATGCACTCTAGTTCCTTTATACTGGTCTGCTGCCCTGTTTCCTAGCAACTTACTCAAACCTCCCATCACTTAAATTAATTTATGGCCCACCATCTCCACACCCATTACTCACAGGGGTACATATCAAAACTGACAAGAGCAAACTGCATAAGTTATTAATAAGACTCTGACACTTCAGATCCACATTACAGCTAGAAGCCAAACCTAACAATATGTTTAAAGCACACTATTCTCCTCTCTTTCCCTCTTGAATGATGAATAAAGACCCCTAATGCAATACAACTATCTTTCACAAACGACACAAGCTTGACATGGGAAGAGAATATTTTTTTTAAAAGTAGTCAAGGCAACAAGACTTATTAATGTTACTGAGTCAAGCTGGAACATCCCAGCAAAGCTTTTCTCAGACAGTAGAACACAAACAATACACACTCAGAGATGAGCATGAATTTTCAGGTGCAATATGATTAACATTTTTGTCTAGCTCCTATTACCTTTAATGTAATTTTCAGTTGGATGGATTCAAAGACAACTCTCATGACTAGCCACATTGGTAATGCAACGCTAGTCTTGAGCTTTTACTAAAGTCAACAGTATTCACCCATCTAAAGAAATTTTAAAGTTCTGAAGTTTCAGCATCAGATTTGAGTTGACTAATTAAGTTTACTACTTTATCTGTAGAGCTTTCAAAATGCCCCAAAAGATTTGTGTACACAATTTTAGTACAAATAAGAGCTTTGCCACATTAGATATTCTTTTGTTCAAATGCCATTTGAAAGTTACAATGGCTAGCATAAAAGCTGTGTCCTATAGAAGTTAAAGCTGGGAGGCAGGCTTGATAATTGCAAACAGACTATCATCACAACCTCAAAAAGTGCATTTCTGCATGGGAATATGCAAGAGTTTATTGCAAAAATTCCAGTGTAAGGAACCAGAGTGTCTGAAGTTGATGAGTTTTTACACATTTCAAAGGCTGTACTGAGTTTTGCTGCTGCTGCTGCTCTAGGATTCCAGTGCTCAATTAGATTCAGCAGGACAATAGAAGCATTTCTTTTACTAAGATGCAGGCAAGCTTAAGAAACTTCTCCCAGGGTCCCCACCGCTCCCCCCCCCCC